>VUQG01001319.1:85257-95763 GCA_015106755.1 Etia nguti | reverse complement strand
CAAGAGTGTGGAGAGCTTAAGCCACAGAAACGGCGTGCAGCTTGGCAGGGCTTGATATCTGCTGTGACCTCAGCTTGTCTTCTATAGAAACGGAGTTATTTGTGTTGACGACATGGGCGGGAAGTGAAGGCTGTGCACGTCTACTGTATGGACTCATATAACCTACTGTAAAATTTATAAGTGCTGTGCTGCATGTATCCTGCTCTATTCTACTGGTTTAATTTCATTATATGCTAATGTATTATACTCTAGCTGACTGTATTCTGTTCTCCTATGTCTTTCTTAATCTATTCTTCTTCTTTTTTTTAAAACTCCATTTACTGCCACTGAATGAGACACTTGCTCTCCAGCTTTCTGTTAATGGGATTTTAAATGTTAATTTCTCTTGACTACTAATTTATTGACCCTCCACATTTTAAAGATCTTTCTCCTTGGTAAACCGTGACATTTTTAAGGCTGCTGAACATCCAATAAATGATGTCTCTACTAATCTGTTTTTGCATAAAGCCAAAAATTGAAATTAGGGGGAAAAATAAATAAAAGCAAGTCTGTGGCAAAAATTAAAGCCAACACCAATCCAAACAACATACAATAAAAAGGCGGGATTTGAAAAAGATCTTACAGATGGAACTTAATCCTCTTCTTAACTGCAGCCAGCAGTGTGATGAATGCTTTTATCCCAATTTCAGGACTGCTCCATATAGCTAATTCCGTTTTTTTTGGCTTTTGCTTTAGTGGAAAAATCTACTTCCTTTAGAAATTAACTTTGAGTGCGACTGCCCTGGAAATCACTGGACATTTTTCATATTCTTGATCTCTTTCTTTTGCATTGTATTATAAATGATAATGCATGAAATGGAGTGCAGGAGGCATTCAAGCAAATACAACTGAGTATGTGTCTTGGCCGTACTGCCCGGCAGGGAATTGCCCGTGCAAAGACATTACTGTGCCAACAACAACAAGGAGCTTCTATATAATTATCAGTCTGGCTAATCTCCTGCAGAAGTCTGTTTGGCATCATCAGCCACGAGCTGCATGATGACCAACTCAGAGCTACAGTGGCTAATATCCTGCACGCCCTGAAGGAGCAGAAACATAAGGTTTGCTGCACATGCCAGTTGCTAAAGGGAGTCCCTGCCTTTCTCCCCATACAGTTTATAGATTACAGTAAGCAGCTGAGAGAGCTGTAATTGTGACTTACATCTGTACTCTTGTGATTTTGCACTGATGGATGTGAGGAGGTTGTGAACAGGCTTTCTGAGCAGTTGGGAAAGGAGCTAGCCAGCAACAGCGTGTGGCTCTCTGACAGAAATGTTTTTAATTAACGGTGAAGTTGTTCTCCTCTTTTTTTATCTTTCTTGAGTTTAAGACCAACTAAATTAAGTGGCAAAGTAACAGTAATGATCACCCTCTACACTAGTGATGCACTGGATGGCAATGTAGGAGGAGGGAGGCGCTGTGGGGTCACATGACAGATATTTCTTTCTGCTGCCAGAGAAGCCAGGTTTCTGGACGGGAAATGTCTGAGGCGTCTGTGGTCCAGCTTGATTCAGCGTCATTTGAGTCTGCCAGGAGATTTGTCCAAGAGCTCAAAGCAGAAATTACGACTCGCTGAAACAAGCTGAACACAGTGTTGGTGGGCCTTCTGCTCATCCTGAATCTCCTGAATTTGAAACGCATTAAAAATACTTTGTAGCCCGGGACCATGCAGGAAATGTCCAAAATTGAGGAGCCAGAGATTTAATGGCTTTAGTGAATTCAAATTTTTAAATGGTTTTCTGTAATATGCACAGTCCCTCAGCTGAGATAATCAAGACAGTAATGAAAAGATGTTCTCTTTTTTTAAAGAATGTTTTCCCTTTTTGGCAGTGGAGAAATAAAAATACATACATAAATAAAATAAAGTGCAGAGGAAATATGACAACATGGAACAAAAGTCCAGCTTTGACCAGTTGAATTGTAGTTAATCTTAGATAATCTCCTAGACAATAAGGACACACATTAAACAAATATTTTGGAAAAGAACTTCTAAAAATTGATTATTAACACTGTGTGATCAGAACTGTTGTTAACAAGAAAACCAACCAAGCTGTCTTCTTATTAAAGTGACTCTAAATTATTGAAATTTCTCTTGAAAGTACATTCAGTGGTCACTTCATTAGGTACACCTTAGCAGTATTGGGTTAGATCCCCTTTTACCCCCATAGCTGCCTTAATTCTTTGTGGCATAGATTCAAGGAGGTGCTAAAAACATCCTTGAGAGATTTTGGTTCATACTGACATGACAGCGTCACACAGTTGCGGCAGAGTTGTCAGCTGCACAGCTGATTGAGATCTGATTGAGGTCTGGTGACTGTCAGCTGAGGATTGAGATCTGGTGACTGTGGATGCCATTTGAGTACAGTGAACAAGAACAGTGAACACTATTACAGCACCCCCAGCCTGAACTGTTCATACAAGGCAGGATGATTGTGGATATTCAGATCAGCCCATTCGGCATCAACAACCCATTCTGCTGCTCGGGTTGAAATTCAGAAGTTCCTCTTGACCATGTCTAAATCTCTAAATATTTTGAATTGCTTCCATGTAATTGGCTGATTAGATATTTTTCTTGGAAAGAAGTTGAACAGGTCTGTGCAATAAAGAGTTTGCTAAATGTAGACAGGCAGCTGCTTCCAGCAAGACCGTTGATCTGGACCTATTTGGTTTCGTCCTGTCATAGCAGATCCACTAAGGAGATGGTTCCTTAGTGAAATCTGTTAAAAGGCTGTTTTGACAAAAAATGTTTATATACACTTATTATAGTTAAAATTTCCTGAGTAAATACTAATACTAATATATCTGTTCCAAGCTGAAGTGAGTGAATAATGGCTATGATCACGTACCAGGCAGGTTTGTTGGCAGTACTAATAATTGGATTGATTCGCTCCAAGTGATGTGTTCTGGTTGTGTATGACGTCACTTGTGATCTTTGAGATTATGTCAGTGTGTCTGCATTGCTGTCACATCACCCACATTACCCATATGTTATACCCAAAAGGTCAGCAGTAGTTGCCAGTAGTGTTAAGTGGTTTAGCTGCAGGTTTCTTATTTACTGCTATCATCATATTGTTTTTCTTTGATTCTATTACACACAGAGAATAATTCGAGGATAAGATGCAGTGAAATATATTAAACTGAAATTGTACAAAATCTCCACAGCCTGTAAGAACAAAACAATGCAGTCTTATCAGGGATCTCTTATTTGTTTACACAACAAATCAGAGCCGACTGGTGGAAAGTTCCTGCGCTTATGTTTATCACGGCTAACTGAGGGCAGAAGAACAGGACGGTCCAGGTGATTACTTGAGGTGTTTTTTGTGTGTGTGTATGTGTGTGAGCTGAACTCCTTACATTTTTTTTCTTTTTCAGGAAGACTTGCAGCAGTTGATACTCATGCCTCTCCCAAATGTTGCCATTCTGGGCCAGGACCCCCTAACAGGTATAAAGATAACAACACGATCCTATCAGTGCCATGTCTCTCAGCAGGAAGAAAGTAATTATACTTTATGTTCGAGTCTATATCTCAGCTATCTGTGAAGCACATTAAGGTGATAATGATAAGGAGGAGGGTGCTGGGGGGGTGAAGATGATGATGATAATGATGATGATGACAGTTATTTCTGTGTCCTCAGAGGCAGCCGTGGAGGAGCTCAGGCGACTGCTGCTACTATTACTAGGAAGTGCAGTGCAGGTGATCACACGCTCATATGACCGTCATGCTTTTTCAAGGCTGACCACAGCAGCATTGTGCATGTTACTTAAAAACAAAGTAGGAGGACATACACAATAAATTTCACTTCACTTTACTTTACATGTTCTTTCTTCCAAAATCAGTTCAAAGTAATGTGCATATCTGCACACCTTGAACTCTTTAGACTACTTTTTCTCATATTTGCGGTGCTAGCTACATAGATTTGTTGTTTAAACTTTACCAGAAAGTCCTGAAGGAAAAATTCTTCTAGGAAAACATAAAATAAGACAGATTGTTGTGCACTATTTTGGATAAACTCATTCCAGAGGAACTTGATTCATTTCCTTTTCTAATTTCAGTTCAGGATCATTGCGCTCAAATGCTGTTTGTTTTTTTGTTTGTTTGTTTGTTTCATTAGTTTCCACTGGCATCAGTCTTAGCCTTGTATTGTGTTACCCTGGCAACCTTGTACAAGGGCCAATTTCAGGCTTCACATTAAAGTGGTGTGATAAACTTGCCCGACAGCTCAACAGTGCAAGTTTCTAATCAATTTACAAAAGTTAAAGTCTAAGGAGAGTCGTCCAGGAGTCCTCCACCCAAAGCCTGCCCTGCTGTCTTCTAATAAGCGTCCCTCATGGCCAATTCCAGGAATACCAGTGAACACACTTGGTATTTTGATCTAACATGCACACCTGACTCCACCTCTTCCTGTGTTCACAGTGCGAGAATAAGGAAACCTTCATTCAGCAGATCCAGTCCCTGGACATTGAAACCCAGGCTGGCATTGCCAGTTGTATTCAGCAGGTAAGTAAGTGCAGAATTAATAAAACCAAATCCCTCACTCATTAAAAAGGAAAAAGAAATTCTTGGAGGATTTTTGTTCCCAAACATGATTAAGCAAAGAATCCCTTTACTGTCTGGCCTGTAGGCAGACAGAATGAAACTGTTATACCTTCTCCTTGTGCTTCAACTGAGTTGTGAAAATGAGCTACTTGTCATTCTGTTGGCAGCCTTTTAAGGACCTCTGGGTGCCCCTTGCTGCCACTGTAAGCTGGATCCTCCACCTCTCATGTCCACCTCGCCAGTCTCCCCCTCTGTCACATCATTGTCTCTCCTTCATCTTTTTTCTTGTCACTGTCCACCATCCGCTCCAATAAGGCAGAAAGGCCAAATTGCCTCTTTTAAAAACACCCCCCATGAATAATTGCTGGAATTACAAAAACAACATTTTGCATAGCAGCGTGACTGAATTACAGTAACAGCATGCTGCCTCCCAGCCTTTTTCTCCCCAGGTTTTCAGCCTAACAAATCACAGAGGTGAGAGGTGTTCTTTCTGTGTGAATGGATGCACCTCCTGCTTTCCTTCTGTATGGCTTCCACCCGAGGAGATTTTTAAACCTGTCAACATGATCACTAGCTTTGCATGCACTAGTGAATATTTTTAGTGCATTTTTCTACAGCTTTCACACATAGACATGTGAGAATTTATTTTTCTTTTCCTTTTCGTTGTACACAAATGCCTGGTATTCACACAGCGCTCGCAGTGCCCGGGCTATTTTGTGTCAGGTGTTCCAGATGTGTATTGATCTTGTCATAGAAGCCTAAAAAATGGTCCTCGTTGCAGGTAACTCAGGATCCTCGTGTGGTGCTGCCGCTTCAGTGGGAGGAGCTATTGGAGACTGAAGGTGCAGACTTGCAGCTGGTGTTTAGCTCCATGGCCAAACAGATCCAAAGCCTGCTGGCACAGAGAGACACACAGTTGGAGGTATGCAATACACAAAGCCCTAAAGAAATAGCTTGACACTTGCGTTTTTTTTAACCAAAAGATAAATGACAGCATTGATACCAATCTCAAGAAGCAGCCAGTAGCTGTTAGGCTAAATAAAAACTCACGGGGAACAAAACAGCCTGTTATAATATAAATATAACTAATTCTTCCCACCAGCACCTGTGAAATTATCTGTGACTTCCTGAAGTTACAAAGCAGCACATCCCGAAATGATTCTAGCACACAGCCTACTGTCATTTTTAATTTAAACAGGAAGTTTGATTGTGATTAATTTTTTTCTTTCAACGAAAAGGGAACTAAGAAACTTTCACAAGAGCATAGTAACCAAACAGACGCGACAGAACAATGCAATGAACAAGGAATGAGTAGTCACAAAAATCATAAAACACGTCAGGTAATTAAACTCTAAGATTTCTAGTTTGGGGGCAGTTTGCAGTTTACATTGAAAGGTTATCTAAAGTTAAGCATTTATTAGATCGTGCACTGGGAGGTAGCTTGGAAGAGTTGCATAGAACCTTTATTCTGATAATGAAACATGATAACAAGTAAGAGATTAGTAGGTCAATTTTTTTTAACCCCTTAGCTGAGTCAGGCCATCGGTTCTTCCTGTTTCTGTGGGCTATTCTAGGCTAACTGGCAGCTGGTGGTAGCTACATACACCAGACATGACAGTGCTGAGCAGCTCATCTAAATCTTGTAAAGTGGGCAAATGAGCAAATAAGACAGAAATTAATAACGGCTATAATAGCTGATTGGAAAGAACACCAAATTACTGCATCACTTTTGCTCTCTTCACTGTGCAGACAGATGGAGGCAGACCCCTGTGTGGGTGCAACTGCATTGCTGTGGGAGTATGGACTTCATTGTGTGAGCGTTATTGTGCCTTAAAGTGAATTTAACATCATTGTCCGTGGTTTGATTCTTTGCTGGAGAACTGAATGAAAATGAAAAAATTGGACATTTATGATGTTTTCTATCACGCCGACGTGACAAGAAGGAAATTAAAAGTTAATTAACTAAATCAATTTCAGCAAGTGAATCAGTTGCTTCATTGTTTCATGTAGGATCAACATTTCACACCAGATGCCGCCCAGACATTTTGTAGCTATGGATTACCTCCTACAGTTGTAATAATTCTGCCTTTTAACCAACAAAAGGTGGTGGTATCATTGAAATCTCTGCTGAACCGCCAATAGAACTAATTAAAATTCATAAAACATTAGTGCACAGTGGGATTGAAATGGCACTGTGGTCAAAAGTTTTAATGTGATTTAAGTAACAATGAATTGGAAAATGAAATGCATGCTGTTAGGCTGGAGATAACAGACTACAGTATTTAAAAAAAAAAAAAAAAAAAAAAAAAAAAAATTTAAAAAAAAAAAAAAAAAAAAAAAACTAGTGTAAGGAATGTAGTAACTTTGCTTCTTTGAAATAGCAAAGACCCCACAGTCATTCCTAAATGCACCTCAGATTCCACTTCATGTTCCTGCCTTCTGATCTCAAATACATTCTCAATCCTTGAATCCACTGATATTTAACTGAGATCTGTCTTAAGCTTCTAGTGGATTAAAAGGCATTTGCTACAACCTTAATATGAGATCAAAGCAACGTAAGATCTTAAATTTTGTTTCAAATAAATTCCACTGATTTAAATCAGCCCTAATAAAACCCTGTCCCACTGTGCTCTCCTTTATATGAATACTGCGCAAGATCTGAATATTCTGTTGCTGTGCTGGTTTGCAAAATTACAGGAATAAAAAGGCCATTCTGCATTAATCTTTATTAAAAAAATACTCCCTTTGCAAAACTACCTGCTACATTTAACCCTTGTGTGAATTTTCTGCTGCCACACCATCTGACTTAAATTATACATCACAAAGCGTCAAACAGTCTAAAACATCTGAAGACATCACAGCAGCCCAAGCTCCTTACTCTGTAAAAAAAGAGTGCATACACAGCAAAACACTAGTATCTTACCTTTCCTGGCATCTACTGAAGCACATACTTATTTAGTCGCTGTGTGCCGCTCACTGTTTTCACCTTCACAGATCCTCAGAAATGTGTTTCTGAGCCTTCAGTCCTCAACCCACATCTTTCTTTTCAGCTGTTCTTTGTATCCTTTTCCACATCCATCATTGATCTTTCTCTCCCTCTTCTTCCCAGAGAATAGCAGAGCTGTGTCGGGAGCGGGAGGCCCAGTCTGATTCCACGACGGGGCCCTTGGGTGGCCGCAACGAGGAGTCATCCCAAGGTCTGCTACTCCAGCTGGCAGACAGCAAGGCCAAACTGCGCCGGCTTAAACAACAACTGTGAGTCTGTGTGTTTGTGTGAGCATGCAGTATGTGCTCGAGATGATAAAAGTCAGAAGAATGCTTATAAAGTTGTGACAAAGGTCAGTGAAAATTATTTGCAAACCTGAGCAATGAGTCGGGACCAGATGAGATGCTCACAGGTATAATCCAGCGCACACAGCTTATTAAACGCCTGTACAGTTTTAGAATATTACAGCGTTTTCTAATCTAATTATATTTCTATCTGCCACTTTATCACAGATGCAAGTCAAAGAAAAAACTGTGTAATTGCATTTGTTTTCTAGGGAAGATAAAGGTGATCAGATACTGGATTACAAGCAGGAGATTGAGACCATGGAGGAACAGCTTCAGAAGCTTCAAAAAGAGGTACAGACATGGAATAGAGGTCAGCACATAGGCAGAAATCTCATGCAGGCGTCTTCTTCTTCTTCTTCTCTTTCTTTTTTGTTTTGTTTTGTTTTGTTCCTTTACCACACATACAACATTACTAATTTGACAACAGCTAGACTATTGGTCACTGTGCCTAATATCAATAGTGCAGAATCATCCAAAACCATTTGGATCTTGAATAAAAACATATCTCTTGGACTGTAAATTAGGTTGTGCTCTTTCTATTCAAATATACTATGACCTGAAAGAGGTGGCTGTTACTGTGTCAGCTGAACTTGAAAGTTTAGACTCATAACAAAACTACAGGTATGATCATACATATACACTCTTAATGTTCCCTCACTGACGAGTCATTTAGTTTCATTTTCCATTGTCACAGTGCTAAGTGTACTCCATACATCACTGTCATTCTTCATTTGTCATTATCATTTGCATATGCAGATATGTCTTACATGTAGAAGTGCACTGTAAGGACTCTTCTTTGATATAATTTTTAAAGTCAACATTAATTAAAAAAAATATTACTTGAGTTGTTGGGTTTTTACTTTTCTCATCTTAGTGACAAATCAAAGCGTTTTAGACTACAAGCCACATTTAACCACACAGTCATACTGCTCTTTATTCAGTTAACCTAACATACATGTGTTTGGACTGTGGGAGGAACCTGGAGTACCCAGAGAGAACCCTCATAAGCACATGGAAAACATGCAAACTCCACACAGAAAGAGCTCCAGCCTGCTGGTGAATTCAAAGCTTGCTGTGAAGTGACAGTGCTAAGCACTGCAGCACCTTGCCATAAGTGTTGTTGATAATGCTCAAGATAAATACAATTAAATACTTAAATATAAGTATGTGAGTAATTTCTCCAGTAATTTAAATGAAGTTACATGCTGTGTGTGAAAAATGCCCAAATATAAATCAGTTATTCAACTTTTGAATTATATAAGTATCAAGAAACTTATTGCATGCTAGTTATTTTTACAGATGACCTTTTCTGCATTGTTTTCACACAGCATATTGCTTACGTGATTCACAGTTAATTCGACCACTTTCATTGTAAATAATAGCAGAAGACATGCAAATGTTATTTGAAATTATAATACATGCAAGTTCAAGCTCTTGCTCTTTTCCATATGGGTCTTTTCAATTTTCTGCTATCCTTGTGAGTACATTTCAGTATTGTATACACAACACGAATGCACACACAAATTTCCTTCCTCGTGTATCCGACTTTGTCAACATTTGCTTTACTGCATTCCAGATCTGTTCACAACCTTCTTTGACCTCATCCCAGCTGGTGTATGAATGTATCTGTGTGTGTATCTGTGTCTCTGGGTGTGTGTGTGTCCGTGCGCATGCAGAACCGTTCTCTGCAGGGTGATGTGAGGGGCATGCGTGCACTGCGGGATGAGCTGGACTGTGCCCGAGAGCGAGCTGCACGGTCCGAGCAGCTCCAGACTGAGCTTCAAAGCTGTAAACACAGATTGCGCAGCCTGGAGCTCACACGCACTCAACTGAAGGTACACACACACACACACACACACACACCAAGCACACAGCTCACACCATAGAGAAATCAAGCAACACAGCTACATCTCCACTACAAAATACATAGTTTTTTTTATGTTATGCATGGAAGACAAAATCATTTTCACATTGCTTTGATACACGCACACACAAGCTTGACAAAGGCCCTCATATAAAAATTGCTGGCGAAGGTCACATCAAGAAGATCCCTTTTTAAATCTTTCTCTTTGAGTAGCTATTATTTTTTAAAAGAAGTACCACTTAATCTCAAAAGCCATATATTCTCTCACACGGCCCTGAGGGTTTCAATCAAGAGTGAGTACGAACAACTCTAAAGCTCAAAGCCGGAGAATGAGATTATATTGTGTGATGTCATTGGGATTTACCGCCTGGAGCTGCTTCATTGACAAAGAGCAGCTACAGTTATTGGAACTTTTACACCCAAATGAGATTTATTCTAAGGTACTATAACTGTTCAGGGCAAAAAATGTGCTCATATCCTTGTGAAACACTTTGCAGTGTCCTCACCGTCACCTTCCCTGTCTTTTTTGAGTCAGCCTGCTTAAATTTACATCAGTGTGACTGCTCATATTAGCCGGAAGGGTGATTTTTTTTCTAATGTTGTTTGTGTGCCGAGAACTCGTTTCCACAAATTCACAATGAACTCTTGTGCGGCTGTAAAGAATCGGGAGGAAAAGGTGCCGAATGTTTATGTGTAAAAAAAAAAAAAAAAAAAAAAAATTACCCCCAAATTT
>VUQG01001319.1:27138-85237 GCA_015106755.1 Etia nguti | reverse complement strand
AGTTTGGAAGGTCAAATTAGTTTCATTACATCTTAGGTTTTATTTGCATTTCTTATGAGTAGTGACAACATCGCACTCACAAGTTGTTTGCAGCGATCTGTGTAAGTGTGGATTCTGCTAAAATTTATACTGAGTTGGCCAAAAACGGACCAGTAAGACAGCTAGAGAGGTTTGCTGACAGTTTGGGTTTGATTATTTTTGGTTTAACACCTTGTGGCTTTTTATACTCTTGTTAAACTGCTAACTTGTGCCACTAAAAACACAGAAAATCTACAACAAATCTTAAAAATGTGACTTACTATTATATTATATTTTATTTTCCTTCATTTTGAAAGATATATTTTATCACCATGTTGTCTGCTTTTCAAGTTTGCTTTAATAGGTTATTAATGTGGATTTGGATATTAGCATCAATCAGTATTACCTTATTTTTATGAAGTAACTACCACAAGTATGAGGATATAAAAATAAATATTTTAAAAAATATATTACTATACTAATTGGTGTTGCTTACGTGGCCTGTTTAGTACGCACTTACATAAAATTCAATATAATATAAATCAGCTATAACCACTGCTGTTACAAGGTAATTACTAGGCTATTACTTTGGCAATTAGATTGTAATAACTTGCTGATTCCCATTATTATCAAGCCGCTACTCTGGGTTTAATTTCACTTAATACAGCCTATTAGTACTAAATTTTCTTTTCAAAATAGAAACCTAATAAAATGTAAATGTCATAATTTACAACAGTTTACAACACCAACATTGGAGAACATCAGCACTAAAAGTACTTACACCTGATACAAGCCCCAAAATCATGGTTGCAGATCATATTTTGGTACTTGCAATGTCTGCAGTTTCCTTCTCAGCTGTACATCAGTCTCTCTGACTCCCTCAACAAGACTTGTCTGTACCTTTACTGTGAGCTGTATAATAAGGGGAAATTATATAGAAAATACATTCAGCTGACAGCTAAAACCATTTACAGTTGCTTTGAGCACTTGAGGTACACTAGAGAACTG
The DNA here is from genome assembly GCA_015106755.1 of Etia nguti. Classification (NCBI taxonomy): domain Eukaryota; kingdom Metazoa; phylum Chordata; class Actinopteri; order Cichliformes; family Cichlidae; genus Etia; species Etia nguti. The sequence goes on along the minus strand of VUQG01001319.1, from coordinate 84,211 downwards.
AACGGGACCAAAGCAGTGATAGATGTGACAGATTAGAAGAAGTTGCTACAGAAAAAAACCCAGACTTGACAGAATAAATGAAACGAAAACCCTGAGCAGGTCATTGTGTTGTTTCATCGTCTCTGTTTGGTGCCCCCTGCAGGAGCAGCAGCAGCTGTGCGCAGCGCTGCAGGAAACCAAAACGCTTCTAGAAGAGCAGCTGGCGGACGCTCGGGCGCGCTGCTCCTCACTACGTGAGCTGGAGAGGGACAATCTTGTGCTGCGTCAGAGAATCATGGAAGTGGAAGCGGTGGGTGGAAACTATGATGCAGATTTTGCATTTCTGTCCATCCTGTACAAATGAGCTCTTAATTGAACTGAAAAATGTTGCAGTTTGTTCTAAGATTTTCTTTTTTTGACAGAAAGGTTGCATTTCATGAAAGAACCCCATGCATGTTGTGTGGAGGCCCATTGAAGTCTCTAGCTCATGTGATGATTGAGTGTGTATGTGTACTTAGGAGCGGGACACTGAGAGGCAGCGAGTTGATGAACTGCTGGAGATGAACATGAGCCTCGAGGCCGACCTGAGGCACAGCAGCAGCGGGGGCAGCGTCCTTGCTCCGGTTGTTGCCCTTCCGCAGCGTTTCCTCCAATCAGAACTGGAGTCCGACGAGGAGCTGAGTGAAGTGATTGGTCAGAGCACTCGCCTCTCTGCACCTTGTCATTTAAGACATGCTAATTAACTGATAAGAGAAAATATTTTGAGGTAATACTTACCCACAGATAATCAATCAACAGTAACTGAGTTCATATATCCATTTCTCTTTTTCTCTGTTTCTTTCCTTCACCTATCTGCCTCACTCCCTCCTTCTGTTCTTCTTTGTCTTGTTTTATTCTTTATTTCCTCCTCTCAGATCAGAAGCCGCTGAGCGTGGAAGTGGGCGAGGCTTCGACGCTGAGGCTGCTGGGAGCGGAGCAGGAGAACGCGGAGCTGAGAAGACGACTGGAGGAGCTGCAGGCCCAGCAGGAGGTCAGAGTTCAGAGGCCACAAGTTGTGACTAATAGAGAAGAATTCCAGTCTAAATTGGCTGATTAACAAAATTCACTCACTCATGCTTTCATGCTGTTTACACGAAATTCTGACCCTACCACCTGATTGTTGCCACAGTTTTTCGAATCTTCTGTTGTCCAATTTTGGTGAACCCATGCTCAAACCGTAGCCTCAGTTTCCAATTCTTAGCCTGATGTGGTCTTCTGCTGCTGTAGCCCATCTGCCTCACTGTTCAATGTAATGTGCAGTCAGAGATGCTCTTCTGCATATGTTGATTGTAACAAGTGTTTATTTGAGTTAATGTTGCCTTCATATTACCTTGAAGCAGTCTGGCAAATCTCCTCTGACCTCAGGTGTAAACAAGGCATTTTTATCCAGAGAAATGCCGTTCACTCAATATTTCATCTTTTTCAGACCACTCTTGGTAAACCCTAGAAATGATTGTGTGGAAAAATCCCAGTAAATCAGCAGTTTCTGAAATACTCAGACCAGCCATTCCTTATTCAGAGTCAGTGAAATTACCTTTCTTCCCCATTCTGATGCTCAGCTTGAACCTGGGTGATATATCCTTAAAATCACGATATTTCATGGAAATCTGCTACTAGGATTTTTATCACAATATAAAAAATACTGAACAGCCTTTGGTGATTGCAGTTTGCAGCAGCAGCAGGTCGTCTGCATGGTGAGTTGCGCTTACTTGCAGCCGTGTGAATTGCTGATATTTACATTAATGAGCAGCTTTAACTTTGTCGTTGTAACAATGTAACTTTGCTCGAGTGGTCACGGTAATGCACACAGACAAAAGAGAAATGACAACTCGATAACATGCAAATCAGGTTTTATATATCGTTTTCCATTTCCCTTGTGTGTCTTGTTATTGATATGATCATTGTGTTGGGAAAAAATATTTTTAATTAAGAATGTTTAACGACGATACTAGCAGGCCTGCCATCTCTGAATATATCTGAGTTGTTAAAGATGTAAATGAAGCTGGAAAAACAGGATGCAACAAATGAAGGCATTAAACACACATCTCCCCTCGCTGCAGGCTGATTCTCCAGATGCAAAGGATGAGCTGGCCTGCCTGGAGATGAAACATCAGGAAACATTTAGGGAGGTGAGCACAGAGCAAACTGAAGGCTTTACCAAACAGTTACTGTTCTAACAGTCATCTCTTTTTTTTTTTTACTGTCACATTGTTGACTGGTAGTAAACTGTTCTGACGCTAATGAATTTATAAGTAATATTGCTTTTTTAGCCAATGTAAAAACCCTTCTCTGCCACATGTATTATGTAGCCATATATAATAAATTCATGGGATGTCTGAGCAGCTCTGTGTTGTAGTGGAGCAGAATTCTGGTGCTGAATCAATTTGTTTTTATTTATCATCAGCAGAAAATTAGCTGCAGCATTTTTACAAAAATAATGGCTCACTTGTGTTTGAAATGGATTGTTCGCAGACTCTACAACCCTCCTTCAGTGTTTTTTTTTTTAAAAATTTCCACTCGTCGTTTCCATCCTCCAGCCTGAGAATTGACTGTTTTGGCTGTCAGTCTTATAGCTTACATCTGCCTCTAGCAGCAGCAGGAAGAAGTGAAAAAGATTTAAAAATACAGTGTATGCTAGCCTCCCAACACCAGATGACTGACAGGTGAAGCTGGTGGAAAGAAATGTTGTTCTATAGTACTCATTAACTGTTAGTTATTTAAGTAGCAAAGTGTGGTGATATGTTGTGTTGTTATTGTTTGCTGCCCTCTATGACAGAAACGCAGGAAGGAATGTTAGCTTTAACAAAGGCAAACACAGTTAAATGCAGTTAATACAGCATTTTAACTGCATTTAACTGTGTCCAAATAGCTTTGGGGTTTTCCCAAACAATGAAATCTGGGGGCAGAAACTATATCCTTAAAATAATAATACGATATTTGAAGGGATAATGATATTTATTAAACTTTAAAAAAATATATATATATATACTGAACAACAAGTTAGTGGTGATTATAACTCTTAGGCAGCAACATTTATCAGTGCAAACAAAATGAAGGGTATTTTCCGTCCTTCTTTTCCAGTGAAGCGTTGTCACCGATGACACACTTTCTAAGTTAATGTGTGAAATTGTTGTCACAACAAGGTACCAACAGCAGCAGCAGCACTATAGTGCAAGTATTATATACAGTTCAACAGCACAAGTCAAATGTAAACACAAAGGTTGCCTAGGAAGTATTTTTATGAGTGTTTAACAGTAACTAAAGTAACTCTTCAACAAAGAGTGAAACAAATTTGTAGCGTGAAGATTCAGTTCTGATTAAATGATCATCGGAGGCTGGCACACTGCTTATTAGTTATTATTCATCTCTGGCTCTCTTCCACAGCATGTCTTTGTCATGTCTTCCTCCCCTCACCCACCAATCAGTCGCGCCAGATGGCCGCCCCTCCCTGAGCCTGGTTGTGCTGCGGGTTTCTTCCTGTTAAAAGGGAGTTTTTCCTTCCCACTGTTGCCGCTCATAGGGGGTCATATAATTATTGGGGTTTTCTCTGTTTGTATTATTGTAGGTTCCTTACTTTACAATATAAAGCACCTTGAGGCAACTGTTGCTGTGATTTGGCGCTATATAAATAAAATTGAATTGCATTTCAATTGTATTGCATTGCTCTCAGACTTCTCTGGGTTTGTATTGTGTGTGCTAGGTCCCATAAACATATGGAGTTGATTTGTCACTGATGTCACAAGAAAAAACATTTATATAATGTATTATTGTGGACAGTATGATATGACATTCGTATTCTGACACTTTGAAAAATTAATATTTCAAATAATAAATAGTAAATATGTTACGATTAAAACAACCAATCTGAGTATGACACGTGAAAGACACTTTAAGGCTGTGCTTTACATTCCCTCAGGATGAAATATGGTAATTAAATGTTACTCAGCTCACAACATTACATCACACTACCGTAGCCACATAAGTTGTATTAAATCAGTGGTAATCTGCTTTTTAGAGGATAACAGAATCATGTTTCGTGTGACTTTTGGTGCCAGTTGTGCAGCTCTTCAGCTGGACGAACAGTATATGTAATTTCATTCTTTTTCTGCGTTGCACTAGAATTTGCGAATGGTGCTGCGTGACGGATTTCAGGCATACTGAGTTTTCTGTAGTTATTTGTGTGGAGGAGTGCTTTTATATTGTGTTGTTATAACCAAAGATCATTTAAATCGATCAGTAATTTCCCTGTCTGTCCTTCTTTCATTTTTCCCTACTTCATTTTCTTTTCTTTTGTATTGAAACTGGATGTATTCTGAAGAAAAGGGGGTGATTTCAGTTTTCTTACCCACCATTCATTCAAGTTCAATCACTGTCAGCACATGAAAAGAAACAGTGACAAAAAAGGGATATTCAAAGCTTTGAAATGTCTCTAAATTTCTCTCCAATTATACTTTTCAGTTTCAAAACTTGAAGAATGAAAATGCCACTTTGAAACAGCGTCTGGAACAGCTTGTGACCAAACTTCAACACCTAGAAGACAAGAGGAAGGAGGAAGGAATGAAGATGCCAGACAGAGTGGAGGAGGAGGGGGAGGAAAAAAAGGTGCTGAGAGGAATCCAGGGCTCTGAATCCTGCAGGGGACAGGGGGAAGGAAGGGTTAGGATGATGGAGGAGAAGGAGAAAAGAGGAGAAGTCATCGGGACACACCGTGAAGCAGGAGTTGGTGAAGAGATTCTTCATGTTCAGAGGGGAAAAGATGAACCATGTAATGAGGTGATCCAGACCAATAGAAGAGGAGAGGCAGAGGGCGGGCAGAAAGAAAGGGAGAAACAGGAAAAAGAAAGTGAGCCAAAGAAAGAAAAGACTGAATTACCAATAAGTTCAGAGATACAGAAACAATCAGTTGAAGATAAAGTAGAGACTATAGCTACACACCTGGCTGTATGTTCCCTGTCTGGTCCCGATATGGAGCTTCTGACAAAACGGCTCCAGGAGGCCCAGGAGGAGGCAGAAAGACAGACTAACGTGGCCCAGGACTTGCGCTTCAAGCTGGGAGAGCAGAGCAGGAAAACCTGGGAGGCTGAGCAGCGGCTGGTGCTCCTCGTGGCTGAGCTGCAGCGTCTGAAGAAAGCCGGAGAAAGTTTGGTGGAGGCCCGCAGGCAGATAGAGGTATGGCTGGCTGTAGTGGTTAAGTTGGAGGCTGTAGAAAGTAGATATTTATCTTTGCTGATCGGTAAATAACTGAAAACGTGGGCGTTATATTATTCTATAATTGTGTTTATAATGAGTTTCTTGTGTGCAATCAAATGTTTCCGCTACAACACCCATAAAAACCAAAAAGTGAAACTGATTTAAAATTGACTGCCAGCCACTTAATGATCGACTTCTTGTGCGGCTATAAACTGCTTTCAGTGCTAAGGACATGTTTAGATCGCTCCTTGGAAATCCCTTTCTGACCACTTGCAGTAATGCATCTGTGACTCATGATGGATCTTAGCTTTCATCTTTAGAAAGAGAACACATTTTCTAAGGGAGAGTGGTAAGTGACAAATGTATTGGGCAGAAACAAAAGTAAATATATTAAAAAAAAAACTTCTGGATTTTCAATGTACTGTGAAAGACGTCACTTTGAAACGTGTCACAGTCAGGGAATGTTCACGCTTACAGTTACAGTGCAACTCCTTGATGATGGACAACTGTATAGAGCGCAGCACTGTAAAAGTTAAATAAAATGAACTTTTCCACTGAACCATACTCTTTGGTCTCTGGGTTGTAGCCGGAGACCAGTTTCTTATCGCCAGTGAAGATCCTCGTCATGCAACGCTGAATCAGTTTGACAGAGAAGCTGATGTTTGATGCTCTTGGTGAAGTTGCAGATGTCTCACTGCAAGTGGTCAAAATGTAACAATCCAAACTGCAGCGGATCGCTGAAAGTGGCATATGGCTGCACAAACCAATGACTGTGAATGTGATTTTTGTAGCTCGCTCTTCACCTAAGACAAAGATTTTAACTAATATGAGAAGTTATTGGGTTATTTTTGGTTATACGTATGAGCTGCATGGAGTCATCCTACTACAAAATTGGTATCAAGAAGTTTTCCACATTTTTTTCATAACATTGTCTCTGATTATATACATTACAATTAAAGTAACTCTGTAAAAAATAGAAGCAAAGATTCAAAAAGTTCTCACATCAGAATTGTATTCAGCAATAAAAGTGGCAGCTATCTGGATGTTCAGTCCACCCCACGGGTCCAAACTAAAATATCTACTACAAAAACAGCTTTTATATTGATTGTCATAAAAATGTGTTCAGCCACATGACATTTTTAATTTCTTTGGTAAGTTTCTGATCTACACTGTCATGATTATCCTACAAAAAGGTGATTTTTGTACTTAGCTGTACTTTGTATTAAATGCATGATGGAAAATATTTGCAAACATGGTGGAACTTGAACCTAACCAGGTTGCTTTTGTGAGCATTTTTGCATTTCACTCAGGGCAGCAGTGTGCCAGAGTAAAGCCTCGCAAAGCCGCGAGAGTATCTGGGATTGTTTGTGCTTTTGCACATTCATCAAACCTGCAGTGCACCAACAACAGAACGTTTGTATTGTTTGCCAGTCAACTGGAATTATTAGGAAATGTATTGACTCAACACTTCCTTTAAAGCTGTAGGTTTGTAGCTCTTTCCTAGAAATCATATATATACAAGACTTCAGACAATTTCTGGAAAAATAAAAGAAGCTTTTCTAGTATTAGTGAATGCACATGCTATACATAGAGATTTCAGATGTTTCTAACTGCTTTTCTCTCAGGTTCTTCAGTCTGAGGGTCTAGTTATGGAGGAGGAGTTGTGTCGCTTACGAAGCCAAGCAGAGCTTCAGAGGATGCAGACCACAATCATTGCCACCCTGGAGGGAGAGCGGGCTACACTTGAGAGAGAAAGAGACATGCTGCGCAGCACCTTGGACACCTTGCGCACTGCCCAACGCAAGGTTGGAGAGTACACAGCCACAGACTCACACACACAATATAAAGACGCCAAATATTTCCATGAACATGGCAGATGACACTGGACTTAAGGGGGAAATAGAAGAAGGACGGATGAAAAAACAGAAGAGTCCCAAATTTTCTTACAGTCAACCTCTGTGATCTCCTTAAATAAATACATCCCATCTGGCTTCCACTTAACCAATAAATTTCAGTATTTCTGAAAGCGAATTCCCTTACTGCACGACGCAGGCTTGACAACATGAAGTGGAAGGGTTTTATTAAGCTGTCGGAGATGCATGTTAACATTTTTATCCACCTTATATTGAGCGAGCAAATCAGATTTGAGCTGCAGTACTCACATATTGACAAAAATCTCATCTGCACTCAGAGGAGGGAAGCAGGTGAATGTTTTGGTTTGGCTTATTCAGTGCATTTCTGCAGATGGAGATCAAGCAGAAACCCAACTGAGAGCCACCTTCTTCAGACGGTCCACTTTGGGTTGTTGAAGTCTTTGTGAATACGGTGTTTAATGTGCAATTTGCAGTAAAAATTTCAACACATAATAAAAACTGCAAACTAAGGAAAAGAGCACTGCTAAGTCAGCATTAAAGAAATACCTTAAAAGGGATTCATGAATACCTCCCACTCAGAAAACGTTCTCTATAATCCTCCTTCTGATGGGGTACTATTCTTTGATGACACCCTCCCAGTTTTTTGAAAGTGAAAAAGTCACCTTTTTTGTGGATGTTTGGGCTAAATGTCTACTAAATTACTCTGGCTGATAAACTACAATTTTCTTAGCCAAGATTGGACGTTTTTTTAACTGTACACGACAAATAATTGACAACTTATTATAAAGAAACAGCACGTTAGAACAAGTGTTTTCTGCTATGATCCATCCTAAAAACCTGTTTTGTGTACATTTAGTTGCTTGCATGAAAAAGTAGTGCAACTCTGGATAGGGTTTTCTCACCTATCTGCCACACTTCTCACGACATCACATCAAACCAGAGATGCATCTTTAAAAAACAGTGGCTCATTCCTTTGATTTCTAAACACTAAACCTAACAGCACACTCTCATAATGTTACAGCTGAGAAAGTACTCTGCTGTCACTTTAGTTTATGAATAAAATAACTTAAGTTGTAAGGCAGCCAGACGTCAGCAGCAAATAAAAATTTGTTCATTTCAATATTTGATGTTTTAGCCCATGAAACACAATGGTTTCTAGCTACATTTGAGGTAGACTTCACATTCCGACCACCAGCAGGAGAAGCAGAGAGCCAGAATTCATGAGATTAAAACAGTGCATGTTAAATGAATCATGAAGTGTACTTCTTTCAGCTGTAGGCGTGAGTAAAACCAAAATAGGAACTCACGTCTCATCCTCGTTCTCCCCTTTGCTTCCCTGTCGTTGTGTACGTTTACTGAACTGGTTTGTATTGAAGCATTTAAAAAAAAAACAAAAAAAACAACTCATATATCCTGGAAAATTGATCAGACTTTTCTGCTAAGTAATAAGATTTAGTCCACAATCTGGAGGACGCTGTTTTGTATCTTGGAAATAAAAATACTTTTTAAAAATACTTTTATAGGGCTTTGAAATTGTTTCTGAATTGCATTGTTTACATCCACGTTTGATGATGTAGAGGGTGCAGTAATGTGAAGTATGGTTATTCTCCCGTAGGCGGCAAAAAAATGTACATTTACTCAAGTGCTTTAAAGTACTCTTGACATCCTTGTACTTTCTATTTCGTCCCTCTTTATACATCCTCTTTACTACAGTACAGGATTTAATAAATTAGGTGAATTTCCCTAACAGGATTTAAAGGTGAGCATGTTAACAGTCAGGAAAATAATTATAGACAACAGTATTGCTTATACAGTAGAAATATCTATGTATGTATGTAACAGATGAGCAAAACAGTTCCTGTTATGCAGAGGTCCTTTAAGTAAAACTGACAGAGTCCAAGCTGCAGTTTGGTTTCAAGGTCAATTAATGTTTATTGTTTTTAATAGTCTGGAAAATTCTGAGTTACTTATTTTTGAGCTGTATTTTTAAAATGTATTATTGTTGTTTTAATCCAATCAAGTACAAGGACCTAAAAGCAGAGCACACAGCAGGAGGTGGGACTAATGAACAAAAAGAACTTTAACTGTGAGCTGTGGGAGCTACAGAAATCCACCAGGTACCAAAGATCTCAGAGTATGAGCAGATAAAGTGCCCAAGGTGCAATTAAAAGGCACAAAACTTAAACAAGGTCCAGCCCGGGATGACTTGAGGACTTGTGAGGTGCACTGGGGCCTGCCCCAAAACAAACAATGCCGAAAGGAAAACAGACATCATGACAAATAACTAGAGACGGGACTATAAATACACAGAAAACCAACTCACTATAATAACACAGGGGAAACTAAATAGGGCATGGAAGGCACATACAGATAACAGCTGACTCTTAGAGTAAAGCAACTGCCGAAATGAAACAGGAAGTTACTATAAAATAATAAGAAACAAAGGAGATGAAGCAAAGAGGAAAACAGTAAAAAACATGAGGGATGAAAACTACAAAAAGTAGTAGAATCAACAACCCAAACGCAAAACTGTGCCAGTGGTTTAATTTTTGTACTCTGACAAAGTTAATTTTATGTTTGTTGCCTTTTTTATTGGCCAGATGCGTTTGTGTTGTCTGTTGCACTTTCCTCTGTGATTATGGGTGACTTATTTAAAGCGGGCGTTAAGAACTGAAATCATCCTCTGTGTTTTCTCTTTTGCCAGAGTGACCAGTTAGAGCTCACTACTCAGACTCTCAGAGCAGAGCTGGAGCGTCAGGGCCGCAGTTTGGAGACCTCACGCCGTCACGAGGAGGAGCTGGAGGCAGAGCTCCGCGAGGCTACCCTGGAGGCCGAATCTTTGGCCAGGGCGCGAGACCAGGCGCTGCTGGAGGCTTCACGGTTAGAGCAAGAGAAAGAGGTGTGTCAGTCAGAGCTGGATGGCCAACGGAAGGAGGGCAGGCAGAGAGAGAGGGAGGCGGGGAGACTGAGGCAGCAGCTGGAGAGCACAACCCTGGCCCTGGAGCACAGCAACCAGAGAGCCTGTGCTCTGGATGCTGAACACAGGTATACACACTCCTAAGGACATGGAATTAACCTTGATCATGCAGTTAACTTTATAAGGCACCAGAGACAACACTGTGCTGAACAGTACATTTATCTTTAATGTCAACTCTGTCTTATGCAACCAGTGTCTAAACTGTGTTTGTGGTGTGTGTGTAGACGTGTTTGTCAGCAGCTGTCTGAGTCCAAGGAGCTCTGCGCTCAGCTGCAGGACCTGAAGAAAGAACTCAGCTTTCGATTAAGCAGCATGGAAGAGGGTAAACAGCAGCTGCAGGAGCAGTATGCAGAAGCGCAGGCCAAGATTAGCACACTGTCCCAGGTGTGTATGTGTGACGTGGTGCTTTAGTTCCTAACGGCAAGCACTGCTGCAGGGATGTGGTGGAAAATTCATAGGCACCTCAGCAGTGGAAATTACTATTATTACTGAAATGAATTCAGTGCGTTCACACCGGAAAAATAATGAGAAATGCAGAAGATTCAAATTGTTTTTTTTTTTTTATCTGTTGATGGACACTGTGGTCCCTCAGTACAGAGCATAATAAAAAAAAATGGAAATGGTGCTCAAAACTGGAAAAAGGAAAACAGGAACACCTTATTTACTACAACATAAAGTGAAGTATGCATATTTAAAGTGTTTGTTTAGTTGCATTTGAGTGTGGATTTTGTATACTGTGTGGCGGTCTCGGTAATTCCCACAACGGAATGAAAAAAATGATGTCGACTACTTTCTGCTAACATTAGAAAAAATGATAAAAATAAATAAATTCTGAAAAACTCAAACTCTTATACACTAAGTAAATAAACAATTACATTTTGAGCTGAATTACTATACTCATTTCTAGCTCCATATTGTTTATTCTTTTATTCTATGCTAGAGTAGCTGCTGAGGATTCAAAATAATTCTGGGTTTTAGCTTTAGGGCAACTTTCTTGTGATTAACTGACCCTCATAAAAAAAAGAAGATTTGGACACCAAGTGCCCACAGACTGTATAATGTAAACAGAATTGGTCCTAGCGCAGAACCCTGTGGAACTCCATAATAAGCTCTACTGTGTGAAGAGGATTCCCCATTTACATGATCAAATTGGAATCTATTAGATAGATAGATAGATAGATAGATAGATATAAGGACTGGTTCTCACACAGACTAAGAACATAGTGTAAATGGGTGATAAATGAAAGGGAAAACCAAAATAAAGTTTCCTAGGAAGGTGTTGGATTACCACATATTGAACAGAAGAGCTTTAATATTCTTTGGCATTGATTTCCCAAGAGTCTAAAGTCTGGAGGGATGAAACACCACACGTTCACAACATAATCCCTCATTTGGTGTTTTAATAATAATGCTTGTGAGCGCTGTCAAAAACTAAAATGTCCTGTTGGTGTGGAGCTAGGTTTCAGTGTGCAGACTGTGAAGCCATTATTTCCATATATATCAAAGCACTCTGACCTCTATTGTTCTATGGATGATGACATCTTACTCCCATGAAGACTGAAATGTTTTATCACCGCACAATTGTGATCAACAACTTTGTATTGATTTAAACTGGCCTGTCCCTCTAAGGGGACGAGTGTAGTAATGAGAACATACAGGGGTGCATAAGGACCGCTGAATCAACAAACTTTTGTGGGGAAAAATGTATGTAGTTTAGATTAGTTTTTTGTGGTGTTTACAGCAAGTTCCACAGATTTTAATCTTTATACACTTTCTCGTTATCTCTCTCTCTCTTATCAGGATCTAACCCGTGAGCAGGCTCGTTCTGAGAAACTGGTCACTGAAGTGGAACACCTGAGCCAGAAACTACAGCGATCCGAAGCCGAGCGGCAGTCGGCAAAAGATTCTCTCCACCAGTCACAGGAGAGAATAGAGTCTCTCTCTCAGCGCCTAAAGAAAAGTGAATCTCTGCAGTTAGAGACGAGGAGGGAAAGTGCAGAAGTGAAGGGTGCGCCTAATTCAAATTCAGAATCGACAGACAAGCAAGATATGTCACCTTCGGATCAAACCTTTGAGGCTGCCAAAGGTTGTGACCTTTCCACGACCCGTGATCATTTCACGGGGGAGGCAGAGAGGCATCTCAGTGAGAGGGTGATCGAGCTGGAAAAAGAGGTCTGTATTTGAGTGTGTGAGTGGGTGTTTGGGGGTTGGTGTAGGGGCTCGGTCTTCCCTGTGAGGGAGATGATGTATATTATGTTGAAATTCTTGCTCTAGGGATTCTCGAGGACGATCAGCTCACAGTGGGCCACTTCCCAGAGTGCAGCACTTTATTTCCAAAACTAGTGCTTTATCTCTGCTCATCGGTTTTAAAATGTCACCCCGGCTACTGTTAATCTTCCTTATCTCCTCTGCTGCTTTTCTGCTTAAGCTCTTACTGTCTCTCTCTCACACTCACACATACTCTCTAACATCAAGCTGTGAGGGGTGCTTCCAGCATTGCCAAGGTCACAAATTTCACCCAGTGTGGCTCTCAGTCAGAATGTTATTACGTCAGTGCTTTCAGGTTTTGTACAGTAGATTAGTCTGGATGAACTAAGGCACAAACAGGCTACATCCTGGTCCCACTCACACTTATTAATGCACAAAAAACGATTGCGGATGCAGACATCTTCACATCTACAAATGCAAGAATGCTCTACTTAAGTAAATAGAATTAATAGCGGCACTGTCCTAAAATATTAAAAGTGAAAATTATGCAGGAAAACGGCTCCTGTGTGTGATATAGTGTGCAGGATTGTTAATACTAAAGCTAAAGTAGCATTTTATTGTTCACTCTTTACTGGCTGTAGCTGCTGGAGGTGGGAGCTCATTTTCACCTCTTCGTACACGCTTGGTCATAACTGAGTAGGCACCCTCTTGAGTGTCAAACAATAAAACTGAGGAGACCTGTGATCATTGTTAGGAGAAGAAACAAAAAAGCATTACCTCCTTTTTTTTTTTTTTTTGTGCTTTTCTTGAAATATTACAGTTAAATCTCACCTTTCTGGGCCCCTGGGTTTCTTATAAATGAAACCATATGAGATGCTGAGATGAGAAATCACTCTTTGGTGAAGCATGACACCAAGTTTTATTCATAAAGCATCACAAGCTAGAATCATTGTTTTTTGTATTTCATAAGCTGATGCAATAGCAATATTAAGATCAACTGTAATCTGAAACAAAGAAGCGAGACGCTCTGATATAATAACTCAACAAGTCTTTGTTGGGGTGAGGTGGTGCAAGAGTGAGGAGGATGAGGTGAAACAAAATCCGCTGTGCTGGCAGAGGGTGAATGAACATGATGAGCATGGCAGTTAGAGCAGATGGGCAGGTGAGGGTGGCTGTAGCTGTAAAATGAAAGCTGGCCCAAGCTGAATGGTGAGAAGTTGGTAAACAAACACGGGGAACAAAAGCTAAACTGAAGATGAAGGCCTGATGTAATTACCAAAAAAGCTCTGTGGTGGAGTTGGCCTGAAGTGCAGGATGATGAGTAAATGAACCACCAATCTGCACACTGATTGGGAGAACAGGAGATAACAATCCATGTCTGGCACACACAAATAGAAACAAGACAAACAGGCAAGGAAAACAAACAGGAAATAAGAAGCGTGTGAGCAGCAGTTCTCTGCTGCCAGAGGTCAGAGGAGAACAGCCAGACTGCTTCTAGTTGATAGGAAGCCAACAGTAACACAAATAATCAAATGTTACAACCAAGGTATGCAGAAAAGCATTGCTGAAGGCTCAACCTTAAAGCAGATGGGTTACAGCAGCCCAAGACCACACGGCGTGCCGCTCCTGTCAGCTAAGAACAGGAAACAGAAGCAACAGTTCACACATTTGATGATAGAAATTAGAAAAATGTTGTTTCATCTGATAAGTGTCAGATTTGTTCTCCAACATTTGGAAGGTAGGGTTAGAATTTGGATTAAATGAAGTGAAAGCCTGGATCCATCCTTCCTTGTGTTCAGGCTGGATGTGATGTGAGAGGTTAATTTCTTGACAGACTTTGAACTGCTTAGTACTCCTACCTGAGTATTATTGCTGACTATGTCCATTCCTTCACCATGATAGTGGACTCATCTCCTCATAGCTGTTTCCAGGAGGATAGCGCACCATGTCACAAAGCTCAGATCATCTCAAACTGGTTTCTTGAACATGACTGAGTTCAGTGTACTGTCACCATATCTCAATCCAGCAGAGAACCTATTGGTAGAAGTAGCGAAATCTGCAGCAACTGTGTGATGCTATCATGTGAGTTTGGACCAAAATCTCAGGGAAATGTTTCCAGCACCTCGTTTAATCTGTGCAATGAAGAATTAAGGCAGCGATGAAGGCAAAAAGGTGTCTAAGTCAGTGCTAACAAGGTGTACCTAATAAAGTGACCAGTGAGTGTAGTTATTTTGTGCCACTGACATCAGAAGGGAGAGCGCTAGGATGATGAAGTAGGAGAAAAATCTAAAAGTGACTGTAATGAAAAGTAGAAATCCCTTGTGTAGCACTATGAGTCAGTCAGCAGTACATGAAGACTCCACGGCGGGGGAAAAAGAACAACCCCACACCAGAACTGAGCTCTAGACTCTCTAGATGATGCACACATGAAGTGTGTTGTCGCTCTTCCAGTACTTGCAAATAAATGTTCAAATAAAACCGCAGCGTAGTGGGAGTACAGCTGACTTGTTGTTTGCAGCAAGTTAATTTTAATTTTGGGAAATACACCAGATTTTATACCCTCAGCAATTTATAAGGTGGTTTTCTTTTAATTTCTAAACTACCCGCCTCTGTGCCAAATCAACACATTCCTTTATTTATCAGAGCAGATTGCAGCGAATCATGTGTCATCAATAAATATGCAGATTTTCTGATTGGACCATTAAAGCCTGTGGAAAGATTGCACTGACAGAAATCTCGCGTAAACAACAGATGTGAACTAATGAAATATAATTTTTAACATTTATGTCAGACACAGGAGGAATTTCATCTCTGTGTTTATAGAGTGACACAAATGTCGCATAAAGATGCTACCTGACTGAGAGCACTTTAAAAGGTCAGCGGCAGAGTCTGCCCATGTTCAAATATTATGGATGTTTCCAGAGCCAAATGTAGCACAGTGTGTGACGCATTATAAAAATGAAAGAAGAGATTTTTCTCCCCCTCAGAAAGCGGTGGCGGCTGCAGAGCATGAGGCTTTGCTGACGAGATTGTCTCAGTCCCAGGAGGCTTGTAAGCACCTTGAGGAGCAGCTGGAGGCTCTGCGTCGGAACTCCCTCAGCCTGCAGGACTCCTGCACCAGACTGCAGACGCTCAACACACAACTACAGGTGACCTAACACACAGACACAGAGCGTGGTTATGGCTGAAGTTGATTTGTTGAAAAGTGCACATTGTTTTTAAACCTTTTGTCTTCCTAAAATGAAACAGATTCAGTCTTTGTGCAATGAATTTTGACGTAAAGTGCGCAGGGACCTGTTACATTATTGGACATTATTTCATATTTGTATTTGCTCTAATGTAGGGAGTGAGATGACAGGATCAGTGCCAGTGTCATGTCTGTGTCTGGCGCCAGAAGTCAGGTAGATTAGCACTGGCTAAAGAGCAGAAAACTAGAAGAAACAGCCCATCTGGCCCTGTCCAAAGGACAAAAACTAAACCTACCAGGTTTTTTAAAGCTTACTGAATATTCTGCTGTAGCCCATTTGATTATGTCCCTTACTTAAATATCCTTTAGAATTGTATCAAAGGGTTACTGCGATCTTTTATGTCAGACTGTCCGGTTTGGGATCATAATGCCTCGGTGTCTGACATAAATTTATTGTAAACTGTTCTCATTGGAATTTGTTGTTCAGAGAGAAAGGACAGCTCTGATGGATGTCATCATAAGAGATGGAGAAAATATTCCAGTGAAGAAATGGGTAGTTAAACAGATTCTGTGATCTGTTTTTATCAGATTGATGATCTCATCCGATGGAGGATCCAGGAAATGATACACCGCTTTCTAGACAACAGAGGCCGATTGGAGTGTTTTTAATTCATTCTGCTGACTGGCTTGTGATTGCTCTGGCTTTATACTTGGTATCAGTCTATTTATAAAAGTCAGCAAGAAAGTGGAAACTACCAAAATGTCAAACCATTTCTTTAAGCGCCCAGCGCTGCACACATAATATCTTGTTTAGACCCATGGCAAAAGGTTAATAAAGTAACTTTCAAGCTTGTTGGCTTTCAGCTCAACCTTTTGAAATTGCTAAAATTACAGACACGGTCTCTCTGTTTTCTGTCACATACACACACACACACAAACATAGGTGGAGCAAGCTTCACTGAGCTCCCAGCATGCAGCGCTGTTGGCGCGCTGCAGTGAGAGTGAGGCGCGGTGTGCCGCCCTAGAGGCCGAGTCAAAGGTGTGGGCGCGGGAGCGAGAGGAGTCCGTGGCCAGAATGGACGCTCTGAGGCGGGACCACGAAAGGATGACGGCTTTGCAGCAGCGTCAGGAGGTGGAGCTGGAGGAGCTGGTGGAAAAGCACTCTCAACTGAGGAACAACAATCGCAGCCTGGAGGCCCAGCATCGAGAGCTGGAGGGCAGGTACAAACACTCACTGACTTAAAGACATGAAATCTTCACTTTGAAGATTTATGACATATTTTCCATGTTTGAAAGGACTTCTTTTAAATCTCCATCAAAATTAAATATGCACAAAAACATCTTGATCTATGAAAGACACATTATCTTTTGTTGGAGGTAAATCCTGTGCTTGAAATGTTAAGGTACAAGGAGCTCTTGGATGGCAAAACCCAGCTGGAGGAGAGAGAGCGGGAGATGAAGACAGAAAGAAAGAAGATGGAAACGGAGGCCCAGAGGAGGGTGGAGAGAGAACGAGAGCTGGAGAGGCTGAAAGAAGACAATGACAGGTAACAAATCCAGTCAGGGATCTGATCATCCTTTCACAGCACTCGTGTTCATTTGAATACGAGGAGCAGCAGCAGCAGCAGCAGTAATGTCTCTATATGAAGCACAGCGAGCAATACAAGAATCAATTTGAATGCAAATGTACTATATAACACGCAGAATGCATTTTTGTTCCAGATCTAAATCCTCTGGGCTGAGTACGAAAAAATGAAGTTATAGTGCAAAAAAAAAGAAAGACAAGAAAAAGACATAATAATAATTTTTTTCAAGGTTTCTTTCTAAAAGCAGACACGCAACAGGTAAATTTATAAAAAGCAGCCTTTTAATAAATTCTTTTAAACCATTTCCTTCGTTATAAACATTTTGTGTCTTTTGAAGCCGCAGATCAGGCTTACTGAAGTTTGGGACCATTTCGAAGGCTTCTCATTATATTTTCTCTTAGTGACTGATTGATATACAGTATGATAATAATGGCCACAATCATAAGATACTTGTGTGACATAATTACTTAATCAACCGTCATCATCTTTTTGATGCAATTGATTACTGACTGCTTGGTGCAAACACGTGGCTGCCAAGGCGGGGAAACTAAAACCTACTTTGGTGGTTTTTAGACAGCATTTAACTAAAAATACTGTACAAAACACAAAAAATACTATATTAAATAGATTAAAATTAGACTTGTGTGTAATGTAGCAATTTATTTCAATTGTTTGAGTAATATCTTGAGGGTGGCTGTGGCCTATATTTTGAGGAATATATTAAATGATGGGACGAATCAGATGTAGTGATGAACCTGCAGATTCTGCTCCTCCAAAGTGAGTTTCAGCTCATTGTTTACTTGTCTGGCTGTCTGTCTGTTTTGGTTCAGCCTCAGCTCTCTTATTGTCTTTTTTTTTTTTCAACAATACTAGGTATTTGTATCAGAAAGCACATCTCTCGAAAACATTGTACACTACCTGCTCAGTAGGATGCCAAACTGCAGGCGGGCAAGGTTAGCGACTAGCTGGTAAACATATTAGAACTGAAGAATCAGACATTCCAACCAGGAGTTGTTATAATAATTCAAAGAGAGAGAAAGTTCCTCAGGTGGACAGGAATAACTTTAAATGAAGAATAACGTTGCTCCATGGCTGTGGTTAGTTAACAAGTGGCTTTAAAATGCCAGTGTTGTATTTACCTAACATAACTTATTTCTTCTGCCCTTAAGTGGCCAAAAACTCATTTCGCGAGTCTCGAAACACCTTTTTATACAGTAAATATTTTGACTTGTCACAGTAGGGAACGCACAGGTGGAATTAATAACTGGCCAGCAGCACAAAAACCAGAACATCCCCAATGTGGAATTTTAACCACGTGTGCTTTTCCTGTAGCCAAACTGTCTAATGTGAGAACTTTTGTTTTCTCTATTTGCAGTTTAATTATATTTGGCTTTACCTTTACCTTTATTAGGTACATTTGTTCAACTTCTTGTTAAAAATGGATCTAATAAGCCGATCATGTCAGCAAGTCGGTGCATTTGAACTTCAGAAGGTCGAGACGACTTTCTGAAGTTGAAACTGAGCAGCAAATGGGGAAGAATGGTGATTTATGTGACTTTGAACGTGGCATCTTGTTGGAGTATATCAGGAGCGGCTGATCTACTGGGATTTTACCACACAACCATCTCTAGGGTGAATAAAGCAACCTTATATCACAGGATGAAATGGATACGCATGCAGAAGTTGTAGTACCAGCAGGTGGAGATAATATATTTAAGTAACCAAAGTATGAAGGGATGAAGTACATTCCAGGGTGTTTCTATGCCAGAAACAATTAAGCTAGGTGGGTGATATGTTTTTCCATTTAAATGTGTTATTAATGTCTGTTTAAACGCTTTCCCGTGATTATTTTTACGTTGGCTTGAAATAAAATATCTCCCTCTGCTGGTACTGCAACTTACTGCAACTTCTGCATCCATTTCACGCTTTGGAGAGACACAAGCGTGAAATCACGTTGAAAACATGGTGGACCAGTGTGTCTTTTACACGCTTTTAGGGTTGTATAAAGGTCAGAAAAAGAGAAAATATCCAGTGAGCAGCAGTTCTAGGTTCAAGGTGAAAATATGTTGTTGATGCTAAAGGTCAGAGGAGAATGAGCTACTTAGGAGGACAACAGTTACTCAAATAAGGACTGATCACAACCAAGGTATACAGAAGAGCATTTCTGAATGATGGGCTATAATAGCAGAAGATCACACTAGAACCCTCTTCTGTCAGTGGGATCTCCTGTAAGAACAGGAAACGGAGGCTGCAATTTGCACGGCCTCGCCAGAATTGGACAATAGAAGATTGGAAAAATGTGACCTCGTCTGATGAGTTGGATTTCTGATCCAGCACGTGGATGGGATTGTCAGAAATTGGCATGAACAGCATGAAAGTATTTCGTGTTCTTAATACCAACCGAGCATTTTTTTACAAACAACAGCCTACCTGAGAATTACGCTGACCATGTCAACCCCTTTATCATTTATTCATATGGCCAAACAGAACAACTTTTGGGATGTGGTGGAACGAGATGTGCAGCAGACAAACTGTGTGATGCTATCATATCAATATGGACCAGAATCTCTGAGGAATATTTCCAGCACCTTGTTGAATCCATGCGATTAAAAATTAAAGCTGTTCTGGAGGCAAAACAGGGTCCAACATAGTATCAGCAAAGTGTACCTAATAAAGTGTCTGTAATATAAAAAGTTTGAAACTTCTAAGTTTCTACTTTAATCTGACTGTGACTGATTTGTTTTAATGTATATAAAATACTTACCTCCAAAATTATTATGTGAATAATGTATAATTTTCCCATCAGTGATGTTTTCATCTTATTGCAGTCTTTCCGTCCTCATTACAAAATGATACAGAGATGATTACTCCTTTTTCAAACAACGCCAAGTGAATTTGCTCTTTAAACATTTTGTCCGAGATAATATCTGTTTGTTGTTGTCTGGCTTTGTGTAGACTCCTTGTGTTGGATAATAACACAGTGATCTTCAATCAGAGAGTAAACAATGACACAAAGCACTTTACGAGAGCGCATAACAGTGCCCGTGCGTGTCGATGTTGCAGGCTGCAGGCCCACCAGAAGGAGTGGTTGGCGTCACAGGCGGAGCTGCTGGCTCAGGGCTCGGTGCTGAGGGCAGAGCTGAACGCCTCCCAGCTGGAGAGGACTCGGCTGGAGGGCGAGCTCAGTGCCCTGAAGGAAACACACCAAAGCCTGGACCTCAGCAACGCTCGGCTTACCAGCCAGTACCAGGTATGAGCTGATACACAGAAATGCATACACACACACACACACACACACTGTTGCTCTGTATGCAAAATAGGATTAAGTGCTTCACAGTGGAGACATTACCCTCTTTAAATAAAAGAAAATGTATCTAAAGCATCACTGGGCAATTAAACAACATTTATTAGGAATTCACTGCAGGTTTTAGAGAGCATTTTACATAGTTCAGGTCTGGGTGGAACAAGTCTCATATCATCAGTGGGGAACAATGGCTGACTGATTTCTAATACATGATACAAAGCCAATTTCAGCTTGACATATCAGACAAAAATGATACATTGGTCCAAACAGTAAAAGAATACCAAGTAGCTAATAAAAAGCAGGAGCATCTTTTGCCTTCTAAACAGCTTTATCCTTCTGTGCAGTGCTGTCAAGCCATCACTGAGTATTGTTAAAATTGTTTGAGGGATAAAATTGGTGCAAACTGTCTCACTATAAAAGGCTTAAAAAGTCAGCCAGCAGATGTTTAGTCCTGCTGCTTCATCCAGCTGCTCATGAAACCACTTCTGAATCACCTGCTGCTTTAAACGCTGCTAGAGGACGTTTGGTCTGTCAATATGGAGATGTGTAGAAATACACAAAATAGTTTGAGGAGAGCAGACAGCTGCCAAATACTCAGTTTCTTTTTTCTTTGACAAAACCTTGAGCCTTAAAAAAGGGAACCTCATATTGAATGGCTTTAATGAAAAACTACTTAATCTAAATATGATGTCGGGTGTTAAAGTTACTGCTCAGAAATGGAGGACAACTCCAGGATCTCCTTAAATGATTTATTGACAAGTTCAAGAAACTGCAAACAGAAACTCAATTGAGGGGCCAAGAGGGGGGTCTGTGGGAAGGAGACAGCAGGCAGGGTATTGCAAACATAAGTAAATGTAGACAGGGTTGCTGGTGGTACACAGGAGGAGATCTTGCTGAAGCAGAGGGAGAAAAACCACGGGTCATCCCAAAGGGGAAAAAAAACACACTTGAAATCTTCAGGAGACTACAGCAAGTAAACACTAGAGAGCTTGAACAATAATACCACTCAGCAGAGCGATCTGGCGAAGACTGGTTGGATAGAGAGGGGTTTAAATGCAGAAGGAGAGTGATTGATGATTGAGCCAGGTGAAACCAGTCACAGCCACACCTCTGCAGACAATACAATGCTGAGAGGTAGGCAGAAAGTAAGAGGAGAGAGAGCCAAATGATGAGGAAAAGATAGACGGCAGGTCGGCGCTGGAGGTGAAAGGGACCACAAATAATCAGATAAGCTTAGCTTAGCATGAAGGTTGCATACAAGTCAACAGCTACAAAATCCACATACCAGTAAATTAATGGTTCACTGGGTTATATTGTTTTTGATGTGAGTTTATGGGAAGTAATGGGCAGCTAACAGTGAAGTAACTCCACCCAGCCAACAAAGATTAAAGATTAGAACATACAATAAATAAAAAGCAATAATTTGTTAATGAGTTTCAGACTTTGTGTTGGGAGGCTTTTGCTCTTTAAATTGAATCATTTTCATGAAACAGTTTGGGCTCAAACAGTTCGGGTGCTAAGATGCTGTGGCTGGTGGCCCCACGACACAGTAGGTTACCCCATATAGATATGTAATAACAATCAGGCCAATTTTGCTGCCTGCTGTGGACAAAAACACTGAAAATGCTGTCAGTGTGTAATAATAACTCATCTAACTATTAGGGATGGGAATTTAGAGATTCTGATTCCATTATCAATACAATTTATCGATTTGATTCCTTATTGATTCTCATTGGTTCTGCTCTGAGATTAATCGTTATCGCTAAGCACCATCAAAGACACTGAATGTGTGCAAATTAATTGCATACTGTGTCATCTAATGTTTGTTCATGTTGGGGCTATTTTCCTTCTTTATTGTGATTAGTGTTGGGGTCATTACGCATACGTATTACACATACATATGTGTATGTACTGTATGTTTACATCTGTGTATTACACATATAATGTATTACACAGAACACTTTTCTTAAAAGTAATGCAGTGTGTTACTTAAATATTCCTGGGAGAAAGTCATTTGCTACACTACTCTTTACATTACTTTTGCATTTCTTCATAAAATGACCTGAAGGCTAAAGCCCCACACACCAACACAAATCCCTATTCTAATGAGAACACACATATGGTCTTTCCCATAGTATTTAGGTATAAACACAAAGCCGACAGCACAAAAAAAAAAAGATGAAAACCAGCACAAAGAGACTTTAAAGCGATCGCCACAGTGGTTCTACTGTAGAAACACGAACAGGTAGAGATGGAGGCTGCAGCCTGACTGCTCATCTGTTTGTTACCTGTTGAAGTTCAGGGTCTGGCTGCTGGGCGGGGTCAGCATTCAATCAGCTTTAACATCACTCTGGGTTCTTGGCTAGCTTAGCGTTAGCATGCTATCTGTGCAGGTGTTTGCAAAGAGCTGAAGTTGTGTTAGCAGCATAATGCAGTTGTTTCTGTCCTGGATACAGTTTCCACTTTACCATCACGCTGTTGTCCTTTTGTGCAATGAAAATAAAATTAATTTCTATATCCACACGAACTTAAATCAGCTGACTGTAGCACAAGTGCAAATGTAACCGATAAGCAGGATCAATAGGCAAGCTGACTAACAATTACAAGGAATTGGACTACTGGGAACTGGTTCTCTACAATAATTAAAATTTTCATTGTTACAAGGTTCCAGGTTGCTATATTTCTTTAGACTTCATTGATTACAAAGTATATGCCACATGAGTATTTAGGCTAATGCATTCATACATACTTTACAAAAAGTTTAAAAAGCCAGACAGCTCAGGGTCATGATTTGTGGGGGACAGGTCACGTGTTTGAAGAGAAGAAAAGCTCGCTACAGAGAAATTTGACTTCATGTCAGGGGCTAATTGTTTAAGCAATTAATGAAGTCAACGCTGCTTTTCCCCTTGCATAAATGCCCACAACGCTCCATCTTCTTTAGGTAATCTTACAGAGTCTGTAGGATTCTGATGGAGCTTCAGTGAACAGTAAATGGATCAAATTAAGGGCCAGATACACCTCTCTGGTCCTGTGTCATGGTGGATTTCTTCCTTTTTCTTAAGGACATGACTTTCAGATGCTGTTCATCTGCTGTAGATAAGTTTATTTCAGGCCTGACACGTCTTCTTTTGTCCTCCACTTGTCCATTTTCCTCAAATTATTTAAGGACACAGTGCACACAACGCGAGACGTGCCACGTTTTGAGCTAACAGCTCTTTGGGAATCACCTTGTTGGTGCAAATATGCTATTTTGTGCCTGTCAGTCTGTGTTATCTTTGGCATTTTTCATAGATTCCACTAAAGAAATGGGAACAAATTATGTGCTTTTTGCAGCACGCCGCTAGTAACAAATTGCCTAAAATTACAATCCAAAATTGGTTCTTTGTTAAGTTGTCTGTTATATGTGGACAGAAAACTGCTAGGTGCATTTGTTATGTTTGAATGGTGATGGTTAGAGTTAAGTGGTTCTACAAAAAAACAACAAAAACAAAAAACAGTCCTCTGAAAATGATCGGGTACAAGGACTGGATTAAAACTAAGTGAAAAGCAGGCCTTCAGAAAGCCTGGAGAAGTATTGCTCAAGACCACTTAAAAAAATTACAAGAAATTTTGGCTCCTTGCAAAGAAAATATAAAGAAACTGAGGCGTGACTCAAGAGTTTTGCACAGTGCTGTACTTTAAAGAGGGTTTTTTGAGGCTTCCTGGATTTGAAGATTGTTTGTGTAAGTGAAAGCAAGGTTCCTATCATAAATGACAAATGAATGCTAAATATTAACAATACTACACACACAGACACAAATGAAACTCTCTATATAATCATTGTGAGGACTACGTCTTACTAAATCATGTCATTATCTGCTCCTGTTCTGCCCCCCACAGTAGGTTGATAGGTTTGTATGCTGGGAAGCAGAAGTCCAGTCTTCTCATTATTCTATAATACGGAGGGAAAAGTTAACAAAGTTCATCCTGGAGTCTGTGGACCCACAATTAACTTGTTGCAGCAGCTGTGCTAACTAATGGGCCTTGACTGAACAGGACTGGGGTTATGAGAACAAAATAATTGGAAACAGATTCACAAATAGGAAATTATAAGAGGTGCCCAGTAAATGTGTGGCCATACCTTCTTATTAATTTTTTTATGATCTTAATAGTTATAAGTGTTTGAGAGTGTAGGATTTAATAACGTGGTTTAAAAGCATTCTTTGTGAATTTCTAAGCTTAACATCTTCACTTAACTAGATCTTGGGGCTCTTAATTCTCATTTCTTTTTTGTGTAGACAGCTTCACAGAGCAGTTGTTGTAATTTTCTTTCTTCCTCTGATCATTGTTGAGGTTTGTGGTTATTTGCCTTTGAGTCAGTTGATGATGAAAAGCTCCAACCTCTTGATTCATCTTGTAAGGTTTTATTAAGCAATTATTATTTATCAATTTTTGAGACCAGTGACATGACAATTCACTCACTACAGGATCATCAAATCTCTTTGTGTCTCTTTTAGCTGACATTCAGTAGTGTTAACTGCTATTCAGCTAAATCCTTGGTTTGTACAGAGTTCCCCGCAGATATGTTCTGTGTTTTTTATGTGCTTTTATGTCCAAATGGGTCCAACAGCAGCTGGCTTTATAGAAGTTCAAGGGGGGCAGCTGACCCACACCCACGCTCTTACAAAAGGTTCTTCATCGCCTTTTTTATTGATTCAGAGCACTCAGTACTGAATTCTGTAAGACTGAAAATACTCACCTGTTACCTTCCGGTACATCTTTATTCTGGTGGCATCGTACTGTTACCTTACTGATCTTTTCAAAATGCTGGAAATGTTTTTCAAAAATGCTTAATTAAATAATTTATCCTTGCAGACACAGAGATATATAATACATGTCAGAAAATATATCAGACATGGTCCTTTTTATCAGGTTCCAAAATGATTTAAATCTAGTCACTATGGCACAGAAGCCATTGTTTCTTTATTTATTTAATAAAAACTAAGCCAAAATGTAGAAGCAGTGTGTGAAAAACCAAGTACACCCTATGATGCAGTAGCTTGTGAAATCACCTTTAGCAGGAATAACCTGAAGTAATTGTTTACCACCACAGGATTTCAGTCAGGTGGAGGCCTAGACTTTGGCTGGGCCACTGCAACACCTCGATTATTTTATTCCTCGGCCATTCTGTTGTACATTTGCTGCTGTGCTTGGGATCATTATCCTGCTGCATTATCCAATTTGCTCCAAGCTCTAGCTGTTGGAAAGAAGGCCTCACATTGGGCTCTAGAAGAGTTTGGTATCAGTGACTGCAAGGTGCCCAGGTACTGTGGCTGCATAATGAGACCAAATCATCACTCCTCTACCACTGTGCTTAACAGTGGGTATGAGGTGTTTGTGCTGATATGCTGTGTTTGGTTTTTTGGTGTTGTGGACAAATGTCTCCACAAACATGCTCCAGATGTCTTGCGGTTTGTTCAGATGCAACTTTGCAAACCTGAGTCATGCTGCCATCTTTTTTTTAGATAGAAAGTGCTTTTTCCTGGTGACACTTTCAAACAACTATTCAGTCTTTTTCTAATTGTGCTGTCATGAACCTCTCAAGGGTTTTTGTAGTTTCCGTGAGCATTGCATTAGCTGATCTTGGGGTGACTTTGCTGGATTGTTCACTCCTGGGAAGATTTGTGAATAATATAGAATAATGGACTTGTTGTGTGGCAATGGCCTCATAACCCATCACAGATTGATTGGCACCGACAGTTGATTCTCTTAGATCATTGTGATGTCTTTCCTTCTTGGTAGGACCCAGCGTTCCTAAGGAAGCAGTAAGCGTGTACTTAGTTTTTCATGCACCGCTTCAGCATTTTGGGGTAGTTTTTGTTAAATGGTGGCACGGTGTAAGAATTAAAAGAGTCTGCAATATTTGTATTAAAAACTATAATAAAGTCTGGAATAAACTAAACTGGAACAGAAACAGAAATCTTGTGCACAGTTGCAGTAAGGCAGATCATCATTATTGTTATTGTCTTATTGTCTTATCCGCTATTTTCTTTTTCTCACACTGGTAAATCAGCCATTCTGCTAATCTTAATAAGGGATAAGCTTGGCAAAGGTATGCTCAGCAGTCAAACTGATGAGAGTGACAGTCTTGACATTATTATTTTTTTATTCCTACAATGTAAAATCTTGTTAATTGATAAAATCAGGCCCACGGTGTGCACTCACTCTGGCACCAAAGGGAGTGGGATCGTGCTTTTTGACTATTCTGCTGACTCTGTTCAGATTTGGCTGCTGCAACAGCAACTGCGACTGGCAGGCTGTTATGTGGAGAGAGTCTGGAAAGATAGTAAAGTTATTAATTATTAATTACAAAGTTCAGACCTGCATTTGGATGATACACCTTTGTTTTGGTTAATGGCGGTTTGTAGGAGTTCTTTCATTCATTGTAAGCCAGATTTCAACATAAAAGTCCCGGCAGAGACATTGTAAGAATGTTATACATGCATTAAAACGATAAGCTATGAAAATGCGTTTAATTTTTAATGATCTAGTTATATGCATTTTGGCAGTTCCACTGTGTTTATGAACCGTATGACTAACAAAGCACTGTTCGTACCTTTCTGTCTGCAGGTCTTTTTTCTCTGACTCACACATCCTCTTGGAAAAATAACCCATAGTTTATATCATTAGGCATGCTTACTTTTGCAGAACAAATGGTATATTCTGTTCTTGTCAAGCTATTTATTCTTGATCGCATTTATGGTCTTGTGTGCAGTTGTTGACCCAGCTGAAGGGGAACATGGAGGAAGAGAATCGACACTTAGCAGAGCAGAACCAGAGTCTTCTGAGGGAGAATCGTGCCTTACTGGAGCAGAGCCTGGAGCGCCGTGACCAGCATTATTCACAGCAGAGGGAATACCAGTAAGTATATACTCACACACTCACTGGCCAGTTCTTTAGGTATCATCACCTTTATTAGGCGCTTTAATTGACTTCAAATGTAGAATGATTGTTGGTGCCAGACGGTCTGGTCTGAGTATTTCAGAGACTGCTCTATGGTCAAGGGTCTGTGGGGTTTACAGAGAATGGTCCAAAAACTGAAAATATAGATGTGCAGCCGATAAATCTGCAGTAACTGTGTGATGCTATCACATCAGTATGGACCAAAATCTCAGAAAAATCTTTTGAGCACCTTGTTAAATTTGCTCCACAAAGAATTAAGGCAGTTCTGAAGGCAAAAGGGGTCCAATACAGTTGTAGCAAGGTGTAACTGATGAAATGGCCGGTGAGAGTATATCTAGAAAGGTTTAACAGTGAATCAGGCAATGTTATAAGTCAAAGGGAAGCAACAGCTTGTAAACTATGAGTGAAAGTCACTAACACGTTCGAGGTTTGGGCCTGCACCACTTACCTGTGATGTCTCTACATTCGCGCATGTTAAAAATACCGGCTAGCCCTTAGCCTTCTAGTAGATGCATCTATTGTATAGAAAATCTTAGATAGCATCTTTCTTGATTTATTGTGTTCACAAGATTTTCAGAAAACTTCACCTCTGATCTTGACCTTGAGTAGAAGTCACAGAGTGTTAAATTCATGTCAGGTATACAAGCATAGTACCAAAAGAACTGTAGTGAAAATAACATTAAAATCTGTTAAATTTAAGTTTTTTTTAAAAAGCTGCTTGCAAAAATTAAGAGAACACTTGAAAAAATCAGTTTATATAAAAAAAGATACATAAAAATTGATTTTCAGGGTATGGGAGCTTTGCAGTAATGAAACGCAGAAGTGCACTGAAGAAGTTTTAAACTTGGCCTTATTAATGGAGTTAACTTCATGTAATACGTTGCAGTGAATGCATTTTGTTTACTGCTATTGTTTAAGTTTGTAGGCTGTAACAGAGTTTGTATTCATATCAAGCACATAAAAGCACTTCTATAAAGGTTTGAGACTGCAAAGACAACAATTTCACAGTCCAGTGGCCCTCAGTAGTCTTCCTTTTGAATGACTAATAGACTGCTTTCAGAATAATCCTGAACTAATAGTGAGCATGCAGAGTTGGCTTCAGTCTTTAAGTCTAATGAACCAAAGTTCTTGCAAATTACATCTTTTTGTGCCTTCAGTTCAGGCTTGTGTGTGTGAAAAGATGACTTTTTTCAGCCTTTTTTGTTAAATCGCGGGCACAGATTTCATTGTTAACATTTCACGGCATATTTTGGTTCATCACCCTGCCACGCAAGGTCTGCATCATCTCATAACAGCTCTTACAAGTGAATGTTAAAAAGCCATGCACTTTGCAAACTCACAGAAATCCGTTTAGATTTTTTTCCTTCCAAAATCAGCACAATTTTCATGAAGCAGAAAGAAATCACATTAAATTTACAACCTAATTACAGGACAGACCAGATTTCAGTGTATACGTGATGGAAGACTTGGGAGTAAACAGAAATTGTTGTATCCAACTTTCAAAGCAACTGGAATTAACAGTAAGAGCACCAGGGCACTCGTATAGTTCACCAGGTTAAACAAGCAACCTGTACACTCTGAGGCTGTCACAGAGGCCTGGGTTTGAATCCTCCCCGAGGCCATTTACTGCGTGACTTCCCCCTTGTTCTCTTTCTGAGCTTTTCTGTGTCAGTAAAGGCTAAAAATCCCCCAAACAGTGAGCACAGTAAAGCCTAACAGGCATACAGCAGTGTCTGTAAGTAGTATTTTGCTGAGAAGGTTTTGTTTTAATGTTGTTTTTTTAAATATCACTTTCACAAACATAAGCACATAAAAATATGTCATGCAAAGCATTTCTGGTGATAGTTTCATTCTCTTTTACTGAGCCAAAGTGTGTGGCATTAATTCTTTAAGTTATCTACGTAGAAGTGTATCAGTAGAGGGCAATAAAAGAAGTTGATGTTGTACGTTATACCAAACGATATAAAATATTTTAGTGTAGCATTATTCCAGTCTGGCCACAAAGATAGTCGCTGATCTCCAGACCAGGTCAGGTGATGGCTCAGCTGATGCCCATTTATGCTTTAAATTTCTTAAAGCTGCTTTAGCCGGCCTAAAAGTGCTGCACACATGTAAAACATCTATTCATTTATATTTAATTGGATAAACTGGCATAATTTTCTGGTTGTTGTTAATTTTTATTAATACTTGCATGAAAATCCTTTGCAGACAGTGACTCCCTAAAGTCTAGAAGCCGTGGATTGTTTGTGGGTCTCTCTGCATTCACTTTTGTATTTAATAACTAAAAGCATGCTCTGTTGGGTTGAGATCAGATGACTCACTTGGCCATTGAAGAGTATCCCTTTGCTTTCCCTTGAGAAATTCTTATCCATTTGCACTGTTAAGCTCAGCTCATTTCTCTGACTCTGAGCAGAAAGCAGAGCCCTGTACACTCAAGAATTCATCCTGCTGAGTCTATCACAGCAGTCACATCATCAGTAGACAGGAGTGATCTGTTTCCACTGGCAGCCATTCATGCCCATGCCAAAACATCTCCTCGACAATGTTTGACAGATGATGTGGTGTGCTTTGGATCATGAGCTGCGTCTCTCGTTCTCCATACTTTTCTTTCCCATCATTCTGGTACAAGTTAATCTTGGTTTGTCTAAAGACTTTTTAGAAATCTATTTGGGCTCTTTCAGATGTTTTGTGTCATCTCGAATGTAGAAGGACAACTTCTGTAGTGGCTTTTCAGGCCTTTCAGCCACTACATTCTTGTAGTCCAAAGTTTTTGCAATCTTTAATTGGCTTATTTTGTTTTTTAACCCAGCGATGAGTGATGGCCTTCCTCACTTATATAGACATCTCGTTGGCCCTCATATTGAGCATTCCAGTGAAAAGAGACCAAATGCAAGTTCCCTTAAAATCACCTCCAGATCATTTACTTACTTAATCTGTCATGGAGTAACAAGAGAAGAGGCCTCACCTGGCCATGAAACTGCGTGCCAATTAATTGTCCATTAATTGTTTAGTAACTTGTTGAGTTGGGACTTTGTATTAAAAAAATGTCTGTAATTTCTACACCGTTAATGAAATACTTTAGTTCAACCCCTTGAATTCAAGCTGAAAGTTTCCACTTCAATCACACATTGACTGTTCGATTTAAAATTCACCGTGTTCGTGTACAGAGGCAAAATTCAAAAATGTGTGGACTTAACTGTATATATGGAACAGTACATAGCATAACATATGAATAAAAAATATTAATTAAACAAACCTAGTTGCTCACTGAGTAAAGGATGACATTGGAGCAGTAGAATAAAAAAATATATATAAAAGGAAAGGAACGGCGATTCACTAAAAACATAAACAGCCTGATTTGAAATGACCAAAAAGGCTTTTAGAATAAGTGAAAGATGAGAAGGAGCAGATGTTTAAAGATAACTTATTTCCTTCAGAGGGAACATAAAAGCTTTTTTTTTTAACCAACTTCCTTTGATACAAAAAAGACATTAAAAATAAATATATAAATTACTGCAGATTGAAAAGATAGTCTTTTTCTATCATCGCTAAAACAGTTTTTCAGGTATTTACTTGTATATAAAATGTGTTTTGGTGACAGAGTCACCAGATGTTTCAGCTCCTCTCGGCTCTGTAGAAGGATTTAGTATCTGTTTCCCCCTTTGTTTAATGGTAAAATCATCGGGAGGCAGGTATTTTCTGGAAAAAAAAACCCTCTAAAAACCCGCTGTGTGGTATGTATCCAAGATTTTACTGAAATTGGCTGCGTCTTACGATTTAGCAGCAGGAACACAGACCAGACAGGTAAACAAAGGCAAGGCAAAAAAAAAAAGGCAAGGTATCACCTGCCAACCGATCGGAAAATGTGTAACTGTGAAAAGATCATGTGTGGCATGGGAAGAGGATCCATTTCAGGGGGGTTATGTTGCAAAAACAAACAGAAAACTGGAGGAAGGGGACTGGTATATATAATCTAGTGGTGACCCAGGAGCAGGTGGATGTAGGAGTCAGGTGGATTTGACCGGTGAGGAAAGTCTGCGGATATCTGGTAGATGGAGAATGGCAGGCCTGGAAAGTTCTTACGAAATGCATGGGCCTGGGGGAAATGAGAAATGGCTTGGGACTGAGGCAGAGTGCGCAAGATAAAAACAACTGAGATAGCTGTCTTGACAGGCGTGTTTAGCTGCTGAAAAGCTGCTGAAAGATATTTCCCTCAGATGTTAGAGAGCGAAACAGAGTTAAAAGGGAGAAGAAGAAACAGAATTTATATTCATCAGGTGGCCCGAAATATGAGTCTGAATGGATGTTAGTGTTGTTAAAAGCACCTGTTTGCTAGTGAATGTTCACCTCGTCAGTTTAAAAACATCGCTCAGCAGTTTTGACCCGACTGGTGAACGCAGCAATTTTGTTATTTTGTAAAGATTGTGTTTTATTCCAAAAAGTTTGACTGTAGCCTTGATCAAATATGACTATACCAATGATTACAAATGAAATTCTAATAGAATTTTTTTTATTTATATTATTATTTTGTATTTAATTTTAGAGTAATGGTACTTGGATGAAGCTGATCTAAAAGTTGCAAGGCTCTTTGGTTTGGATGCTGTTTTAAGTAAATAAAAGAACGAAATGAGCTGCAAATCTCATAAACCCCATAAAGACAGAAAACATATCAAATGTTTAAACTGAGAAAATGCCCCAGTCTAAGAAAAAATAAGGTCATTTTGAATTTGATGGCAGACGGTAGCATCCCGTCTTCTTCTGACAGCAGTGCATAACATCTGGAAGCTGAGGAGACCAGCTGCTGGATTTTTGGGGAGGAATGTTGTCCCATTCTTGTCTGATATAAGATTCTAGCTGCTCAACAGTCCTGGATCTTCTCTGTTGTATTTTGTGTTTCATGAAGCTCCAAATGTTTTCAGTTCTTCACCCGGACTCTTCAGCCACACCGCAGGACTGTCTTTCTGAAGTATGCAAGGCCTTTCCTGAAAAGACGTCATCTGGATGGGAGCATATGTTGCACTAAAACCTGGATATATCTTTCAGCATTCATGGTATCTTTACAGATGTGCCAGGTGCCGATTCTAAAGGCGCTCATGTCCCCGCAGACCATCACAGATGCAGGCTTTTGAACTGAGTGCTGATAACAAGCCTCTGTTCTTTAGTCGGGAGGATGCAATATCCATGTTTTACGAAAAGAATTTAAAATTTGGATTTGTCCGACCACAGAACAGCTTCCCATTTGTCCTCAGTCCATTTTAAATGAACTTTTGCCCAAAGCAGTGATTCGGAATCATGTTCACATATGACTTCTTCTTTCATGATGGAGCTTTAACTTGAATTTGGGGATGGCACATATTTATTCACAGACAGTGATTTCCATCTCAGGGTTCAAAGATCACAGACATGATTTTGGACCTTGTCACCTGTACACAGAGATTTCTCCAGATTCTCTGAATCTTTTGATGATCTTTTATGTACTGTAGATGATGAGATGGTAAAATTCTTCACGATTTTACAACATGGAACATTATTCTGAAATTGTTCCACAATTTGTTGATGCATTTTTTTGCAGACTGGTGAACCTCTGCCCATCTTTGCTTTTGAGAAACTCTATCCTCTTTTTATACCCAATCATATTACAGACCTGCTGCCAATTGCAAATTATTTATTTTATGCAGTGCGCTGATTTTTTTCAAATTCAGGTTACATATTCGTCCATGTGAAAAGTCCAGTTGCCCAGTTGTGTTCAAATGAAAAAAAAAAAAATATTGATGCATACCTCTGAGCAGTGGTTTTAAAGACTCGTTGCACTTAACTGATTTGTTTTCTGCTCACCAGAAATACTTTACTTTGAAAGGGTGTACAAAGTATTTGAGAGCCTGTGCTGTAGTCAATGATGTTCTCCCTTCAAACGAGTGCAGGAGAAAATGTTTTGAATCGAGTGAGAAACCACGTGAAGATGCCTGAGAAGCTTTCATAAAATGAATGAAACCCTCCTTCAAGAGTCTCAATCTTAGTTCATATTTTTAATACTATAGTCCTAATACAAATTCTGAGGAAGAAGCACAGCTGTCAATTAGGTAAACAAATAAAGTACACAATCATAAAGCTTGCATGACACAATTCGCCTTAAATCAGAGTAGCTTTGTTACAGCACACAGCAATATTTTCTGTAATTGAATGGCAATCTCTGTAATAGCTGTTGACATATTTCAGTCTGGAAAAAAGTGGTGGGCTAAAGGAGTGATTGAATAGCCATCAACAGCACCATGAA
Source organism: Etia nguti (assembly GCA_015106755.1). NCBI lineage: Eukaryota > Metazoa > Chordata > Actinopteri > Cichliformes > Cichlidae > Etia > Etia nguti. The sequence goes on along the minus strand of VUQG01001319.1, from coordinate 50,651 downwards.
CACTGGGAGGCTAAAAATGTCCTGATGCCTTGATGCTGGACTAAATGTTTCCATCTATTACTCCTGCTTTTGAGACTGATTTGAGAATACAAGCTGTTTTTTTTTCCCAGCAGATTCATACTTGAGCACATCGCAGCTCAACAGGAGTGCAATAACATCAACACACAGTCTCGCATCTGATGTGCTTGTTAAAAAAACGAAACCAGCTCCAGAAGTCTCCATTACTCACGAGAGGATTTTAGGTGTTAGTTAAATCACACACCATCAGCCGCGATACGTGCACACTACCAGAATAATCCTATTAACTTGCACTGATAATGCATGCACGACGATGTGTAAATTTTCCTCCCTCTTCCTCTGAGCTGCTTTGTTCTGATGCTTCATGTGTTTTCCTTCAGGGAGAAGCTGAGCGAGCTCCGACGGGAGAAGCAGAAGTTGGTGGAGAAGATTATGGATCAGTATAGAGTCCTCGACCCCAGCATGCCATCCCCCGCCAGCAAGGCCAAGTACATTATATAAATTTGTTTACATGTACAATACACCAAGCTGCTAATGTATTTGTTAATTACACCCGTGCAGTATATAATACAGAAGTGAGTGATTTTGATTTCATGCAGAAAGGCAGTTGAAGCTGTTGGACATATTAGGTGTGCTATCCAAATTTTTAAATAATGATAGTTGATGTGGTAGGTTTCAGATTCAGTTAGCGAAAACGCTCCCCCCAGACACTACAGGACGTGCACCGTTAGTGATTAGCCAGCAAACACAGAAGAGAAAGTTGCAGTGAAAGAGCCTGAGGGATCCCTCAGGAGGTAGTGGAGACAAAAAAAGAGTTAAAGGAGGGTAAACACTGACTTTAAATTCTCAACTGTTCCCTGAAATAGGGACTAAACCTAAGTAAATTCAAATTTTGTAAAGTCATAGTTTGATTTGTGTGACTCCTTGTTTGCCTTCATCTCAACACAGAGATACCGAGTACAGTAGTTCAAAGAAGCCATAATACAATCTGGATTTGGACACTTAATTAGGGACAGTTCAGCCACTGCTTGTTTACCTCATTACAAATATTGTAACTCCACTACATGAGTGTTTTTATCCTGTTTATTTACGTGCATGAATGTACACTTACAGACACTTTTTTTTTAGGTACATTTTTTCACTTGTTCATTAATGTTAATATCTAATCAGCCAATCAATCGGCTACAGCAGCAGAAGACCACACAGGGTGCCATTTCTGTCAACTAAGAACATAAAACTGAGGCTAAAATTCACTCAGGCTCACCAAAACTGGACAATAGAAGACTGAAAAACGTTGCCTGGACTGAGGAGTCAGTTTCTGCTGTGACTTTAGGTGTAAACAACATAAAAGCATGGATCCATCCTGGCTCCAACAGTTCAGACTAGTGGTGATGTAATGGTTTGGGAGATATTTTCTTGGCACACTTGTACCTGCTGAGCATCGTATAAGGACCACAGTCTGTCTGAATGTTGTTGCTGATCATGTCTTTTCCTTTGACACAGCGTACCATCTTCTGATAGTTGTCCCCAGAAGGCTAACGCACCCTGTCACAAAGCTCAAATCATCTCACAGTGCCAACAAAAACAGAACACTGCAGAAAATTAGACTTAGTTGCAGAGTAGCTGCATTGGATTGTTTTACATTGACTGTATATTAAGTGTGTGAAGTTGGCAAGCCAAGTGTTTTGTTATTTTATCTTGAAATACAGAAGATCAATTTCATATTGTTAAAGTATACATTTTTAAATAGTTCCCATGTTATGTGGCATGATTCTGATAAACCCATTATTCACAAAACCCGTCACTACAGGAAAATAAAACACTAACTTGAGATGGATTAGATATCTGATAGTAAATGTGTCAGTATTGCTTTAGAAATGTGTCAGTTAAAAACCAATGAACAGTTACATTTTCAACTGTAAAGTGTCCTGCTACAAAAAAATGTATTTTTATTAGTTTTTCACAGGCACAATCATTATTATCAGGGGTGGATTTTGGCATCCAGACATGTTAACAGCTGGCCATTCTCTTCCTGTACCTTTACACCTTTTTATGGTGGTGACATTTTAATTAAAGCGTTTCCAGTTGCACCTTCTACAGGTAAAATCCTGGCACATAAACGATACATGGCATAAAAAGCATTTTGTGAACAAGATGAAACCCTTACACTTGACTTCCTCCCATTGTTTCTGGAAAAATCAGGGTGTGCGCTGCATGCAGACACACGCACTCCCATAGCTCATCTCTTTGTAAATGGTCCCTGTCCCCTGTGTCCTCGTAGGAAATCTAACTGGATTGCAGACAGGATGAAGAAGCTAATCAAACCCCGGGGAGGAGGAGGAGGAAGAGAGGGACGCGCCCTCTTCACCGCTGCGGGCAGCGTGGAAAACCTGGCCGACAGCACTGAATTTACATCAGACACACACGCACCTCAGCCTGGTGAGATCTCACACACACCCACAGAACCAAGCTCACTATACCCCCCCGCCCTTCCTGCACAACGACAAACACACAAACAGCAGCTGACTGGTTTTCACAAAGATATGCTCACATGCTCAGCCCATCAAGCGAGCCTGCAGGCATGCATACAAATCATCTCATGACTACCAAGTGTGGTCGGCATTGATACCACTCTCTTCTCCTTAGATCTCTCCCCATAGAGTGCCAAGACTCACAGAGGCTGGCTTTCTCTGCTAACCACATGTTGAAAGGAAAGAGATTCGTGAGGCTTCATTCGCTTTTTGTGCATTTACTGACTGAGAGTCAGAAACACAACTCTCTGCAGACGCTTTCAAAGCCAGGATTTAATCCTCAACCTGCATTCTTGATATGTTTTCTCTTTTTCTGACATACCAACATTGTCTCTCACTTAATTTTTATTTCCCTTGCAGTGTGTTTTCTGTAAACCCCTGGATTTCTTAAACTCGAGTCTCTCTTTATGCCAGAGAAAGACTTCATCTTTCATCTTCACAACAAGCAGAGAAAAGCAAAAAACTCCCTGAAGTGAAGAGCCAGCTAAGACATTTCTCAAAACTGCTTCCTGTGTAATATGTTTGGGGTGGTGTTTACCACAAACATTTAACTGATTCACAGCTGGTTAACATGATAGTTTGGACTTGGAGTAGTATTCTTGCTTGCAACCATCAGGCTTGTATCAATGCTAAGCTCTTTTGTTAAAAAAGTGCATTAGATTATCTAGAAAGGAATATTTTATTATATCATTTATGCTTTTAAACAGGTGGATTTGGCAGGTGGGGGAACCCTAAGTTCCAGTACAGCAGTGCAGCAGAGTCAAAGTCAAATAACTTTTACTATGAGCTCTAGTAGATTTGTTTTTTGCGTACAAGCTGTGATCAACTGACCTTTGCTGCTGCTTCTCTGAGGTTTACTGCTCTCTGTGGATTTAGCCAACTACATTTCTACAGTATATAAGCAGATTTTAAAGCAGCACCGTGGCTGCTTTCCAACCCTTAACCAGTATAATGCTACTATAACAGTGAAATTGTTACTAAAGAACATTATCAGCTTAAATTCAAACTGATGACTCCCACTAGACTCCTCCTGGACGCAGGTCCAGGAGTCATGCATACAGGCACTTATTTTGAAGCACTATATAAATTAACTAACTTTCACATTGATGGTCAGCGAGTATTATAAAAAAGTATAAAAATATGATTTAAATACATTTAAATTCTGAATTTAGGTAACGTGTCTGCTGCTAGCCAGGATCTAAAGTAAACGTCACCGTGGACATCAGTCTTCTCCGCACCAATCCAATAAAGTGACTCACTGTAATCTGAAAAACAACAATGCAAACTACTGTCCAGCTTAAACTTTAACTAACATGGAATTATTATCACTTCATTGGTTTGCATAAACACCTCCACCTCCTCTGAGGTTCATGGATGTAGTGAAGGAGGACATGCAAAGGGTTGGTGTGACAGAGGAGGATGCTAGGGATAGGGTGAGATGACGGCAGATGATCCTCTGTGGCGACCTCTAAAGGAAGCAGCCAAAAGAGGGAGAAGACTTGCAGAGCTGTCCTTACCTTTAAAAATGATCTCTCATCTTCCTATCCTCTCGTCTTTCTTACATCTTTCTCTAACCTTCTCTGTCTCAGAGAAGAGAGCTGATGTTTTTCTTCCCCCTGAGAAGTACAACAACTAGCTAGCAGGTTCATTGTGCACCACACTGCACAGCTCAAGTGGTGTTTTGGATTGTACTAGTTGAGCTCTTTGAATACCTGCCATTTCAAGAAAAAGGTTAGTCTGTTTATGCTCGCTTCTCTCTTTAGAAATGCTAGATGCTGAAATACTGGGACAAACAGCTTTGTTAACATCTGCAGCATGGATGCAAGACAGCAAAGAAAAGAGGAAAAAAAAAAAGATGATGTATACAGGCGGGACCTGGTGGTACTTAACTGCGTCCGCAGCATCAGCTAGATGAAGCATGAAAAATTAACTTGATTTATAGTATTTTGTGTTAAACTGTCTATCACATTTAATTACTGATTTACTGAAGGTGTCAGAATGCACTCTGGCTGACTTTAACCCCTGCTTTTAGGAAAACTTGAAGTTCTAGGCAATATTTGAAAGTGCTCATTATAATTTTTTGTTGATATTGTTCTTATCACACCTTGCGTTTCATTTCCCAAGAATATATACATATAACAAGAGAGATATATTATTTTAGACACACTTCCATTTCAGTAGAAAATATAATAGGAAAACAATAAAAAAAATTTAAAAAAAAGGAATTGAACTCATCCACTCTGTGAGCTCTGATTCTATTGAAAATAACTTGCACTCAAACTGCAGTCTGAACAGGACAAGATGCACTATTTTTTCAGCCTAATGTCCTAAATGATGCGTTTTCATTGTTATTGTTAGTGCTGAAAATGTGCTCGAGTTCTCGGCAGCACTGTTAAGTCTTTATAAGTAGTGCATAAAAACAGGTTACAAATGGCTTAGAATAGACACTAATGTAGCTGGAAGCAGGCATGAGTACACGTTTAAGTGTTTAAAATCAATAATTCCAAAATTTGTTATGACGCTATATTTTATTAGTGTGAAATAATACATTATTAACAATGTTATTGTTGTTAATGAATTTGTAATGTAATATTTAATAAACCAGTTGTTATATGTTTGCATACGTTTAATGTAAATGTTAAACAGGAGGATTTAATAAATTTTGCTCTGCACTTATTGACATGTTGACATTACAATCTATTTATCAATAACTATTAAAAGAGTCTAACATTTCAAATGTATAGAATATTTTACATATATGCCACAAAAAAGGCCTGCTATAGAGCATGCACATTTAGTTGTTTATATATGTAATATAGTGGCTTGATAATTGTTGAATAAATGTTAAAAATGAAGGGTTAGGAACTGATTTCTCTCTGCTTTTCTGCTGTTTCAAAACAAAGAGCTTCACATTACTTGTCGGTCTCACATTCATGGATTGATGGCTGGCAGTGCTGCGGATTGTACAGGCTTAATGTGTGGCTCAAGGACACTTAGACATGAGGAGGGAAGGAATCAAACTAATAACCTTGCCATTAATGGCAATACAGGCCCACCACCTGAGCCACAGTTATCTTTTTTTTTTCTTGAACCTATATTTGTCCTGAGTCCCTGAAACTGCTTTGGCACTGGAAAAGAAAAATTGTACCTTCTATCTTTGTGCTGTAAATGGCCTCATCTAGCTAAACACAAATGCAGAGGATCCTGTACATGAATTATACTCATATCTCTGAATGAATGATTGATGATAAAATAATCAACTGTAACAATGCACTTATATTTTGTTTAAGGTTTTCTTAGTAATAATTTCTCAATCCTTCTCATACTGTTCCAGACCCTCGCAGTGCTCCAGTCTCTCCTTCTCCCTTGAGAAAATCTGCATCCCAGACAGAACCGGAGGTCTCTCTTCCCGGCGCACCGGCTACACGCGCTGGCTCCGGGGGCCGTCGTAAACTGGGATCCCGTCACGGCTGGGGGTTGGGATTGGCCAGAGCAGGCTCAGGAGTTTCACAGTCTTTTAGTCCCGGCGACCAGAAGACACATCCACGCCAGCGGCTACGCTCCAGCCAGAACAACACCTCCGTCCTATGGGAGGGAGAGAGAAGTGCATCTCAGGAAGCAGACACCCCGTTGACCGGTCAGGAGAGTGCCGAGGAGGATGAAGTGAAAGGTGAGGAGGAGAAAGGGGGATGAGGAAGATGCGTGTTCATGTTTTATTTTCAATTTTTTCTTTAAGAAGGAAAAATGTAAATAAATAACAAAGGGGATTATTTGGAAGAAAAAAAATTACCAGCTTGTTCAGATATTTTCAAACTTCTCCTGTGTTAACAAGTGAGCTGTGAGTACATCTTTGGGGTAATAAGAAAAAGGTTAAGCCGAATGAGAGTGAACTGTAAAGAAAAGTAAAATGCACAGAATCATCACACCATCTAAAATCCCTCAAAGGTAGACCTAGTATTTTTTTTTTCTTTTGTCTTCCAGATAATCAGCACTCGAGTGACGACAGCACAACGGCACAAGACAGAAGTGTAGACTCCCCCCAGCTGAATTAATAACAAATGTCTTATATTATGTGCTCCATGGAAACCGTTTTCATGCCTCTTCTTGTGTGTCTGAATATTTTAAATACAAGATCCTCCTAGTATTTTTGAATACATGAATAAATGCTTTAATCAGTCATTTGAGGTCTTACTCACTTGTGAAGCAATTAACACCCTCCTTAGTACATACTATAAATAAAACTGACTGTACACCATCTATATATCCACTGCACCTATAAAAAAAAGCTGAATATTGTGAAAATGTTTTCTTTTTTTTTTAATTCAAAGACGTAATCCCGCAAATATTCTGTATTTAAGGCACATAAAGAAAACACTTTCAAAGCGCTTTTGTTTTAATGTTTGTGATTTTGGCTTTTAGCTTATGAAAATAAGAATTCCAGACTCTGAGAATATTAATTATAAATATTATTTATCTCTTGGTCAAGTTCAGTGCATGCAACACAATGATGGGGAAGACTGTTGAATTGACTGTTGCCCAGATCACGATCATTAACACCCTCCACGAGGAGAGTGAGCCACAGAAGGTGACTCCTGAAAAGGCTCACTGTTTGTGCTGTATTGAAGCATATCAGTGGAAAGAAACAGTGTGTTAGGAAAAGGTGCACAAGCAACAGTGATGACCGTAGCCTCGTGAAAACTGTCAGGAAAAGTCTGAAGTCGGAAACAGCTGTAACTGAAACAGAGACAACATCAGCAGCGTCTTACCTGGGCTAAGGAGAAAAGAAACTGGACTGATGCTCAGTGGTCCAAAGTCACTGTTTCAGATTAAAGTGAAATTTTCATTTAATTAGTAAACCAAGGTCCTGGGGTCTGTGATGATGCCATGTCTGGTTGATCCGCGATGCTCTGTCCATGCAGCCGTTTAGCAGAATCATTTCAGCGTGCTTCATCCACTTCCATCTGCTTATAAGCTTTATAGAGACGCTGATTTCCTTTTCCAGGAGGACTTAGCACCTGCCCACTGTGCCAAAACTGCTACGAAATGGTTTGCTGACCATGTTAATACTGTGCTTGATTGGCCAGCCAACTGGCTGGCAACACCAGTCATTACCTACTTCTTCTCCAAACTCAGATTTGCTTTCTATTGAATGGCACCACAATCGTCTCCTAATATTAAGAGAAAAAATATAAATGGAAACCTTTTTCTAATCAAGTGAGTTTTGATGTGCTATTCTAAAATGGAATAACTTACAAGAAATTTAGTCTTTTATTTTGGAGGACTTGGCAGGAACGTAATAACACTACTTAAGAGTTATGCAACTAAACCCAGACCAGATTGACCACTTTAAAGGACCAAAAGATTTTTATACTTATAAACAGCTGATATGGTAGAGTTGTTAAAAAAGGGAAAGGGATTATAGGGGTTGTTAAATAACTCTGAATTTATTCTTAGAGTTGGCGACCTGAAGACCACAGCTGACACCACGCCACTGTTTGTTCAGCTGCAATGTTACTCTGCTACATGTGCTGCAGACAAGTAAGCAATGCTAATGTCTTTTACTGCACTTTCTTTCTACTATGAAAATGTATGTGGTATATTTCAAGAACATGTAAGCTAATACCGGCCAACAATCTCTGCTTGTATCTGTCCGGACTGGACAGATGAAGCAAATCCACCATGGAGTTACACAAAGGCTGCAAACAGCAATTTTCAAAAGTTATATGAAGATATATGAAGAGTAAGGCTTTAAATTGAAACGACCTGAGTTTTGTCAGATTGAAACACTTATGCATTATTTTTCTGCTTGTATAACTTTCTCTGCATTATCGACAAATACTTTAAAATGAGGATGAATTAAAAAAAAACCCTCTGACACATGTTTATTCATCACAATCTCAAGTCAAGGCAAGTTGGCTATAAGAATGAAATCAAGTTATGTAATACAGTAAGTACACATGCTCCTGCATTTACACGAGCATGGGTACTATTCTTTCAGTGGAGGAGGATGACCAGAGTGCTTCGAGCTGATAGGATGGCAAAAATAACTCAAGTAACCACTTGTTACAAAAAAGGTTTGCAGAAGAGCATCTCAGAGCACACAGCAGATGGGCTACAACAGCAAAAGACCGCACCAGATGCCACTTATGTAAGATTAGAACAGAAAACTCAGGCTGCAATTCACATCTGGATAACAAAATACTGGAAAAAACACGTCGTCTGATCAAATGAGTCTTGATTTCTGCTGCGACATTCAGATGGCAGGGAACAACATCCATTCTGCCTTGTATCAACAGTTCCGGCTGCTGGTGGTGTAATGTTGTGGGGGATATTGTCTTGGCAAACAGTCTCCAGATCTCAATTCAGTAGAGCACTTTTGGATGTGATTTTCATTGTGAATGTGAAGCCGACACATCTGCAGCAGCTCTTTGATGCTATCGTTTCAATATGGATCAAAATCTCGGCGGTAATGAAGTTACCGGTGTCCGCAATTAAGGATTGGTTTGAGTAAGTGGGAACTTTGGTGTTTTGAGAAAGCTTCTTTACTTCTTTTGCAACAGCAGTAACAGCATTTCATCTTAACAAGCTGAGACTAAAAAGTTGCCTCTGTAACTACTAGGAAGCTGAGTGTTTCTACTGTCATAACATTGTCTCCATTTTAATTGTTAACATTATTTATTGATGTATTCAGTTGTATTTTGACATGACCTTTTACTACACTTGTCAGTTCCAAGGCTCCAAATTCACTGTGTAAATCCCTCAGCAGATTCTCAAATAGCAGCTCTGCAGCGTCTGTGGAGGCGGTTAATTACTGATGCCAGCAAGAAGACACCAGGAACATTAGAGTAGATTTCATGGGCCATATCATAAGTGACATATATGTGGCTCAGCTGTGGCAGAAAGTGGAGCAGAGCCCTCATATGCAAATTTCACTTGAGCATTAAAGTTCAGCGCTTGAAGTGCTTCATCTCGTTTTCCATAAACCTTTACAGGATTAACAAAAAAATGTTCAGTGCTCCCGCTGCTCCTTCTGATCGCCTCTCCTTTAAGTTGGCTCACTCAAAGTCAAAAAACTGTGACTTTTAAAAGCTGCTGTTTTTTTTTCTTCTTTTTTTTTTGTGAGAGGAGCTTCAAGGTAAAAAGGAAAAGCACTGGAGCAAGGTGAACCAAAAGCATTAAAATCCCTGCAAGAGAAAGATTTAAGTACAGAAGTGAGACAAAAATAATGAAGTCATCTGCAATGCAGTTTCTTTCTCAGGGTCAGATTCATGCAGAAAGCCAAATAATGCATAAATCTGATGGAAAACCTCTGCCTAACCCCCAGATCTTATTTGCGTACAGCCACATAAACATGAGAAACCCTGCCATCTGGCTCGCATATGGCTGAAAATCCCATTTAGTTTAGGGTTCCTGTGTAAATCTAGCCATTGATCAAATGGCAAATGAGCTGCATTAGTGCTTTAATGAGATTCCTCTTTATCTCCTTTCACTGTTGCACCAAATGGTGTCAGTGTAGAGCCGGCCAGGCCTCTGTCAACAGACAGACACAAGGACAGATGAAGACGGGGGAATTAGCATGTAGCTTTCCAAATGCGCAGAGCTGAGAGTTCATCATGAAGCTAAAACGGCCATCTCATAAGACACGCAGTTCCCAGCCTCCCAGATTAGGACAGGGAAACGTCAGCGTTTCCGTTAGAAGTGCTATTTTTGGGGGAGGGTGGTGCGTATATCGCAGCGCATAGCTCTCTGTTTTTCCTACCCCTTCTCAAATACACATCCTAAATTATGATTTGCAAATGACAAATGGATCGCTAATACAATTCATGAATTATGTAGTTGTCATGGTGACATTAATCAAAAAGCAGGTCCCTTCTCTGTGCGCCGAACATTGTGTTTGTGGAATTGAGATGCATGACGGGGGCTGCACACCGAGCCGCCTGAGTGAGCGCAGGGCAAAGCGATAGCAAGATATTGGTTCTGCCAGTCACTCAGAGGCTTATTATGAGTGCAATGCAACAATCACATGCCTTCAGGCACACAGACAGACAGCGCCCACAGACTAAAAGTGAGGGCAAGACTTTAAATTCTTTTCAGCCTTGTAAAAAAAATGTATAGGTTATTTTTTTCCCCTTCTGTTTATAAGCCTCTGTGCATTATCAAGAAATTTGTAAGGGGAGGATTTATTTGAGGGGAAAAAAAAGAAGCATAAATGTGGCTCTTTTGTAATTTGAACCATGTTTATTCAGCACAATCTCTAGCTGAAATAAAACATTTTTTTAAAGAAAGCTTTTCCCAGGGAGCATAATGAGCTGCAGCAACACAAAATCAGTACAGAAATAATTAAATAAATAAAAGGCCTTGAAGGAAAAAAAAAAGAGAGACGTCTTTGCCACAAAATGAGTGATTAAGTGCCATCTCCACCCCTGATTCCTAAAGCGATGAATGATGGATGGCTGCCTTGGCTGACATCACAGTTGGATCTCAAGAGTGTGCTCAGCTGCTTAATTATTGAGCACCTGAGGGGTGTAACACTATCAGTAAAAATCACTTTTTCAAGCCTCCTTTTCGATGTTTTTGGTCTTCCTCCAGTGCTCTATTTTTTCATTTTCGGTGAAGCCTGCTTTTCTTTTTCTTTTTTCTAACCTCCATGGCCTGCATATGTTTTTCCTCACCGCTTCCTCTGCCCGTTCACCTCCAGTCCTGGCCTGAGATATCAATTTTTCATGATTGTGTCTTACTAAAGAGTCTCCCTGGACTAAAAACCTCACTTAAACCACTTAGTCCACTTACTGAACAAGTAAGGCATCCTAAATACTTAGGTGCATTAGGTTTTTGTTCAGTCTTTGTCTTTGCCACAGAGATGAATCTTTGTAACTATCAACTGAATTCAAATCAAGCTCTTCTTCAGTCTTTCCAGACTTGTTTTGTGCCCTCTGCCTGATTTGGAAGCAGCTCACACCACTGAAACTTTGCTTTGGGTTAATAAAAAGTTATAATTCATGGATTGTTGTTAGGCATTTTCTCCCAGCAGAGGCCCCCTGGTTGGGCAGGCACCGAGACAAGAGAGCGGCGAGGTGATCTTTGATCGAGAAGTGGTGGAGTAATTCAATTAATTATATTTTGCTCTAGGCAACAAAAGTCGGGGAGGGGATCCTTGAGAGGGAACACAATGCAACTAGGTGGAGAAATAACAAGTAAGTGGAGTGTGTGCGCACACACACCGACTGACCCTGCAACCTCGCCTCCTCACAAAACTGTCAGAATCTCTGCTTTCAGCGGGCTTTTACTCAATGAGGTTAGCCCAAAGGTGAGTCTGTTCATCTATAACTTCCCTCCATCTGCCTCCAGCCATCTCTTTACCTCTAACTTCTTCCTCTCCTTTAATTCACCCCCCCTTTCCTTCTCTCCCTTTCATTTGGGATCCTTCCTCCTCTCCTAACAGTTTGTCCATGCTCGCTCTCTTCTCCTCCTCCCCCTCCCCATTGACTCCCTTTCTCTCCCCTAGTGTATTAAGGGGCTTTGACGCTCTCAGTAAAAGCTGATTTATTCTCTGGGTGGTATCGATCGGTTTCTGCATTAAAGATTATAATTCATTATGCCAGCCCCTTTTAATACATTAAACACTCAAAATAAAAATAAAACGCTCCCCCCCTCCCCCCACCAGACTTCTGGCGTCCCGAGGGTGCGGGAAAACACTTGTCGAGACGTCCGTTCTGTCGTCCTGGGTCCCAGAGCTCCACCTGTGTGTGTGTGTGTGTGTGTGTGTGTATGTGTGTGTGTGTATGTGTGTGTGTGTGTGTGTTTGACAGAGGGATCCTCACAGGAATACAATCCTCCCTTTACGCATATACAAAACACATGACAAATCACTGACAGTAGGGGTCAAAACACTGAAAAACAGACGTGACAGAGCTGCAACAATTAATCCATTCACTGATCTGCAGAAAACTAATCAAGTATTTGAAAACTGACTAATTATCTGTTAAATCAAGGCAAAAATACCAAACAATCTCAAGTTTCAACTTGTGTTAGGATTTTTTCTGTGTTTTCTATCCGGTTAATTGAGCAAGTTCAACATTTAAGGGGGGCAGTTCCAGTCTGTCTGCATCTGTTGCCATTTATTTACTAAAATATCTCAACATTTTCTAAGTGGACCAGCTGCAAATGCATGCAGACATATGTGTTTGTTAGAAGATTAATCCAAATGATTTTAATGACTGCAGCGGTTTTGATTCAAATAATTCAACAAGTATTTGTGTGTGTAGGCAGAAAATTTGGCTCATCAAGATAGTCTGTAACAGCTTTGATGATCTGTTGACTTAAAATTTTGTCTCATCATCAGGATGCAGAGCAGGGTGGGCGATTAAGTTTCCTAAGGGCTCACATGCAAAACTGGGACTGGTGTGGAGCACCGCACCAATAATCTAACTGGGACTGTTGTGCCCTCCGCAATGGTCCAAGTTTCTCATATGACCGCTTGAGAAAATTAATTGCCCAGAATATAAATATATAATGACAGGCATGTTCTGAAGAACAAGTCAGATTACAGATTAACTAAATTAACTAAAATGATTTAAAACAATCTAACCATCAGCACAAGTCTGTATGCCCACTCCACTCCAAATGACAATATAAGCTGATCAAAGTCATCTATAATGTGGCTGATATTTGATGGTTAACTCTTGACCTAAATCCAAATGGTCTGTCAATCACTTAGACCACTTATATCAATGAAACCAGTCTCTCTCTCTCTCACACACACACACGTGCACACGCACACACAGAGGATACCTTTCTTTGAGTTAGATAATTCATTTAAAAATAGACACCAGCAGCACAGTGATCAGGAGGAGTGAATTTGTCTGTCCTCATAATGAAAATACATACTGACATGAGAGATTATTTCATGATGTTACTGGAGAGGGAGTTTATTGGAGCCAGAGATTTATATATAGAGAGCTTCAGGTCTAGTCTCAATAGTGTTGCCCTTTGAAGCACTTCTGCATTGGCTTCATTTTCAACTAACCCACCTGGGAAATACCCATGTTTCAGTAAATGAGCAAATATTAGCACACTGAAATGCTAAAGTATGGTGATTAACATGATAGACAGATAGATAGATTTTTTTTTTTTACCCTTAGAGTTGCCTTTTTCTCATTTACGTGACTATCCTGGATTTACAGCACGAAGCAGCTCTTTTGTGCACCAATAGATTATAGATTTCTTGCACATGGGTCAACTTAAGGATTTGTGTACTGCCTACGTACACTCCACTGTTTGTCAATAATTTGGCCTCTGTGGGATAGTAAGGATTTAAGAAGCACCATGTGTCCCCTATTGATTTTACCCCAAATGGCCGCACCAATTCCCTGCACAAAACAAGATTGCCCTTCCCCACCATCTTGACAGATTGATTTTGTATCTTGGCTGTGAGGACTTGAGGAGCAATCCCTCTGATTCTGCCTCCTCGCACTGTCACTCTGATGGACAATTTCCCTCTCCATCCTTTACCTCTCCCCATCTCTCCTCTGTCTCCTTCCATTAAAGGGCTCTTCTACCTTTAAGCTTCTAACTTCTCTCCGTCCAGCCTCCACCCCACCCTTCCCCTGGCCTCCTTCTCCCCCAACTTGCTCTCTTTCTCCCTGACAGGCTTTCAGACAGTAAATCAGAGACATTGATCCAGCGCAGCGCCCAAGTGTCCTGGATTCTGCTAAAGAGCCATTTTCATTTCACAAGCAGTTTACTGGCCTCGCTACCCCCCACCCGTAAACATCGCTCTCCTCCCTCTTCTCTCGCTCTCTCCATCATGGCCTCATCCATACACATCACCCATCTCACCTAACTGCCGGATCCTCATTCTCTCGAAGTGCCGCCACTGTTTTCCTCCCACTTTTGTCTGCTTTCTCACAATTGTCTTAGCAGAGAAATACCTTTGAAGGCTTGAAACATTTCACTACTACATACCAACTGCACACACAAACATTTGTGTACTGTAAAGTCTCCCACAATTAGGATACAAAGCCCTGCAGGAGGATTCCTTAAATGAGCTCAAAGAAATCTGCAGCAACATTAGGAGAGGACTAGTTTAACCTTCCTATAATTTGTGTGAGCAATGTAAGAAAATGTGTAGGGCTACTTCGTTAACAGGCTTTTCTCTCCTCAAAGAGGATGTCTTTACTGTTCTGTAAGGCAGTTTTTAAAAAAAAAATTCAAATTAAGAAACACCGCAGAGAAAGAAGCAGCCCACAGCTGCTTTTCTGCACTAGGATAGCTCATAAAAACAACAGAAATCTGACATTTATCTCTCAACCCTGCAGTAATACCTATACATTATGTTTGCATTGTAATTGTCTGCAGCAGCACACCAGCAGGAGATTTCCACAGCTGTTTTATTTTTAATTTTTTTATAGTAGCTAACTTTCTGTCTGCACTCAAGTGCCTGCTGTTGTTTTCTTACGTGCAGTCTGTAAGTGTCTGGACAGAAACGCGTTTTCATTTATGTCTGTGTGAGAACATTTTGTGTGAAACGATAACAAGAGTGTTCATGTTGCTTCAACAGCACATAAGTTTGTCTGTGGTATGCATAAACCCCCTCACTTTTTGACTGGTGAAGACAGATGGGGTTACAATTTTCTGGTACAGTAACACAGGCAGCAATTTACAGTCTAATTCTGGTAGAAGTCAAACACTTAATGGTCCTTACTAGCACTTAAATGTCACCACAGCGAACTGAAGTGTGAGGAAAATTATGCTAATAACTTCTTATTGTCGAGTTAAGTAAAAATCGGTATAGCTTATAGTGTAAACTGTTGGCTGTGGTTCGACTCAGACAGTTTACACCGAGTGAACAGCTATACCCGCACCTATACACTGAGTGAAACTGAAATAAGGAAAGAAATCGCTACCACACTTTTGAGAATGTGCTGTTAGCAAGCATATTTTTTCCAGCGCTGCAGCAGCTTATACCAGATTTGCTGGAGTGGAAAACTAACTTACCTTTTTTCAAATGCACACTAGTGTCTGTTACTAAAACATAAAAGAGAATTCAGTGTAACACATAATATACAGACAGATCTAACATGGTTGTCCTTTAATGTTTAATGAGAGACTGACAAATTATTAATTGTTTTAATTAAACTAATATAATTAATTATGTGGGCTGTAATTTGATGGGGCTGTTCTCCTCTTTTTACCTTTTAATTACAGAGTGTGGGGAAAAAAGCTCCAGTTTCAGCTTTTTTCTTTATTAGATAACCAGTATTTATAAAGTACTACTACTACTACTACAATACTACTCCCTATAGTCTTGTTATCATCTGCAGAACATACCAGTTAGAAATACAATAGTACAATAATTTTTCCACACATCCGTCTCTAGAGTTTAAAGAGAATGGTCTAAGAAAGAGAAAATATCCAGTGAGCGACATGTTTTGGGTGAAAAAACTTTGTTGATGTCAGAGGTCAGAGGAGAATGGCCAGATTGCTTCAAGCTGATAGGAAGGCTACAGTAACTCAAATAACCGCTTGCTACAACTAAGGTATGCAGAAGAGCATCTCTAAATGCACAACTTGTTAAACTTTGAAGCAAATGGGGTACAGCAGTCGAAGACCACCCCAAGCTAAGGCTATAGTTTCCACATGGGCTCACCAGCACTGAACATCAGAAGATTGGAAAAGCGTTGAGTCTTGATTTCTGCTGTGATATTCAGATGGTAACGTCAGGATTTAGTGTAAACATCATGAAAGCATGCTCCATCCTGCCTTGCATCAACAGTTCAGAGTCTGGTGGTGGTTTAATGGTGTTGTGGATCTTTTCTTGCCACACTTTGAGCCCTTTAGTGCCAGTTGAGTATCACTGAAATGCCACAGCTGCCTTGAGCATTGTTACTGACCATTTCCAGTCCTTGCTGTTGGGGTTATTTTCTTGGTAAACCTGGCCCCTCTGTACCAAGTGTGCATCATTTAAACACCACAGCCTACCTGAGTATTGCTGCCTGAGTGTACCCATCTTCTAAAGGCTGGTTATAGCAGGATAACACATCGTGTAACAAAGCTCAAATAATCTCGAACAGGTTTCTTAAAAATGACAATGAGTTCACTGTACTCAAACGGCCTACACAGTCACCAGATCTTATCCCAATAGTGCCCCTTTGGGATGTAGATTCACATGTGATGCTATCATGTCGATATGGACTAAAATCTCTGAGGAATGTGTCCAGCACCTTGATGAATATGTGCCATGAAGAATTAAGGCAGAGCTGAAGGCAAAAGAAAGACCAACCTAGTGTAACTCTACCTGGCCCGTGAGTTCTCTATTTTTTTTAGTGCTATTGAAAGGCATATTACTATATCTGATGTAGTGCACTCAAAGTATTCCACAGTGCCTTGAAGTAGTGTACAACCAATGGTCACTACTCACACTGTATACGATAATGTACTGTAATGATTTAGTGGGACTCTAAATGGATCCAATGTCATCATTAATTTCGCCGGCGCTTTCACTCCTGTGACCAGTCACAATGTCTCCTGTAAATAGGTCTATTGTTCCATTTCAGAAGCAGCATACAGAGCCAACATAACAGAAGATGAGTCACTGTTCAAGTACTTACAGGTGGCTTTAGAACTGATGGATCTATTTATATTCGAGCATTAGCATGCTTTATGTGTAACAATGTAAAAGCAACATCGCGGTTAAAGAGGGTGAGCTTTCACAGACACTTTGCAGTGAGATGTCTCAACTACAGTTTCCAAAGTAAAAGAATTTAGAACATCTACAATGAAATCACAAATTCGGCAAACTCAGGCCACTGATACACTGTGGGCGTGCACACTATCCAGGCAACAGAAGCTCATTTTCCTTCGCAAGCAGGCAATCAAAGAAAATAGCTTAATCAACCAAAATCACTCAAATCTTTAGCATATTCTAATTATTAAACAACAAATGAACATCTCCTATAACAACTGATTTATTAAAAAAATATAATGTTATATGGTTTAAACCTTGAAATGAACACCTGCTTCCTCCTTCCAGGAAGCTTTTACTTTCAGGATCAATGACCACCACCAGCACAGCAGGTGAACAAAATGCTACAAACACCTTCTTAAAATGATAAATTATTACAAAGATGAGGTTATATTAGTGTGAATTATTGCAAATACAACCAGCTGTTTGTCAAACCCATGCACGTGGCACTGAATGACTCCACCCTATCCGTCTGTACCTTTTTTTAGCCACTGCTTACATAATAATGTTAATTTCTACAGCTTTGTTAATGTTCTCATATTCCCTGAAAAACTCACAACCCCCAGTGGTGATTGTCACTGCTAATTGCCATTTAGTCTAATATTAGCCACCTGTAGCTAACTGTGTTTATGACTGTGATTAAGTATGATTAAATAATTGTGTTTAAAATGCCCTAAACTACCATTTATTGTGTGGTTTAGTGCACTTTTACCTAACAGGACCCAGCTCGTCTTGGCACTTTTATAAAGCTGATTCAAAGCTCGGCTCTTGAGCGTGTGACGACTTGAATCTTAACATCAGGGGCCATAACCCCGCTGCCTGCCAACAGCCAGCAGGTTTGTGAGACCCTTCAGGGACATTACATCCCACAGCTGCAAACTCAAAGGCTTGTAGGGAAGAGGTGTCAAGAAGAGAGGTGTCTCCAGCAATGAATAAAATGCTCCTGGAAGAGTCTCATTTCCCAAGTCAAGGGGATGTTTTTCCAACTTTAGTTTATTTATGTTCTTTATAAATGGGACGCTACAAAGAAAATATGATTTTTATTTCTCACTGTTGTTATTATATAATAATAATTAATATTTGTTGTACCTGGCTTGTTAATGGGAAATGGTTAAATGCTTCTGATTAATCAATTTTCCATGTTAATTTGCAGCACTAACAAAACATTTCTTATCAAACATTTACTTTTGTTCATCATTTTTCTGCTTAGCGCGGAGGCAATCAAATACAGTATCTCTTACTTAATAATACTGATATTTAACTATAACAAAAATACTAGACTCAGTTCAAAAACTGGAACACTGACTTGGAAGGCTGTTAATACAATTAATCACAGAACAAATGTTTAGAATATTTGCCATACCATTGCACTTAAAACACTCACCTGTCCAAATACAGCCCTCCACTCCTAAAGTCATCACAAAGGGGGGGCTAAAGATTGTAAACATGTTTGTTGAACATTTTACATGGTAGTCTTTGAAGACTGACTCACTTTTGGAGAAGTGTCCACAAAAACTGAAGTTTTTGGCACTGGTTAGCTTCTCTCGTTTTGCATACCCAAAATTTCATACATATACAGGGGCAATAGAGGGCTATTGTATTCTAATTCAACAAGGTGCTGGAAGCATTGCTCAGTGGTTTTGCTACACATTAACATGATAGCATCACACAGTTGCTGCAGCTGGACAGCCATGATTTGAATCTGCCATTCCACCACATCCCAAAAGTGCACTGTTGGATTGAGATTGAGGTCATATCAGTACAGTGTACTTGCTGTCATGTAAAAAAAAACAGTTTTTAGATGATCTGAAGAAGCAGCCATTAGCACATGGGTACACTTTGGTCATAAAGGGATGGACATGGTCAGCAACACTACTTAGGTAGGCTGTGGTGTTTTTAAAAAAATGCTCAATTGGTCCTAAGAGGTTCAAAGTGTGGCACGACAATATCCCCCACCAGCAGCCTGAATTGTTTATACAAGGCAGGAGGATCAGACCAGGAAACACTTTTCCAATATTGGTTAGCCCAGTCTCTGCGCTTAGATGACAGGAGTGGCACCTAGTGTAGTCTTCTGATTAAAGGTTTGACTTGTTGTGCGTTCAGAGATGGTCTTCTGCATACCTTGAGTAAGCATTTGAGTTACTGTTGACTTCCTATTTTTCTGGGCGTTTTCACCCAGAGAACTGCCGCTCACTGGATATTTTCTCTTTTTCTTACAGTTCAGATGGTCGTGTAGCACGTCTAAATGCATTGAGTTTTGGAATTGATTAGATATTCGCTTTAACAAGCAGTGGAACAGGTGTACCTAATAAAAAGTTTGAATTCTTGTGTGCCCATGATTTAGCACCTTGCACATCCCACGCACCGTATATTTTGAACTGTAGTCTGATACCTGAGCAGCTGACTGCATGTTCTAATAATATCTTTATTTTTTTGTATCACTATCAGTGATGCAACAAAGCTGAAGTCAGTGAAATGCGAGCAAAGGCCCCACACAGCTCTCATTAGTTTTCCACGTGCAGTTATTCTCTCTTTGCTATCAGAATATCTGTTTTGCATCCCAGGTGTAAACAGTTTCACATAAATAACAATATATTGAAAACAACCAGCAAAAGCATGTATTACATCACATAGCACAGACAAGTTCTCAATGTTTGGTCTACACAGGTAAACTAAGGCCAAACCAAACTCTTATTTAATGGTCTGACAGATAGAGAAACAAACGGAGCTTCACAGTATGCTCAGTGTAGCCTGTGGGACTAAGTGTTGTGTTTGATGGTTAAAGCTGATATTCTTCAAATAAAGTGTGAGAGGTTTCTGATGTAATATAACCAGCCAGGGACAACATTTTTTTTTTTAGTGCATGCAGTTTGAAAACTTGACTCAAGCGTTTGACCCACATTCTCCGGGCAGACACGTGGATTTACTCTGAACACAGCACTACAACTTCATCACACGGACTTCACACAGACCACAGCTACATGTTTAATCATCAGTGATAATCTCTTGTTTTGGATCAGCATGAGAATGCAGGGCCTTTTAGAAACTATGCCAAAATGTTCCTATTTTTGAAATGTAATATTTCCCATTTATATAGCACTTCTCTTTTCTTACTGCCCACTCAAAACACTTAACTACAAGTCAGATAGCAACTGCAGCACTTTATCTACCTCACATATATGGCTTAATTAGAAGCTGCAGTTAACACGCATGTCTTTGGACTATGGAAAGAAGCTGGAGCGCCCAGAGGAAACCCACACAGGTACAGCGGGAACACGCAAACTCCACACAGAAATCCTCCAAACGGGACTCAAACCAGGAACCTTCCTGTTGAATGATGACAGTGCTGCCTAACCACCCCAACACCATTATCCCAGCACAAATTTTAGTTATTGCAGGAATCTCTGCTGATTGTTAAAATGAAAGCGATTCACTTTTATCTTACACTGGGCCTCCTTGCGGTCTTGCGATTGGCTGTCTGCTGCAAACAGAAGGTGTGAACAGCTGAAGGGGAAATATCCCTTCCCTTTGTCATAGACCCAAGAGTTGTAGCATTGTTTCCTTTTCATAACAGTTTTTAAATTCTATTCTGTTATGCTGATTAATGTCTTTTGTGAAGTGTTTTAGGGCTCACCTGTGGAAACTGCTGTATAAATAAGCATTGCCTGCTAGCTAAGAATAAAGTATCAAAGGCTGAATAGTTAGAGCAGTTCTGCTCTACAAAGAAAGAAAGCTCTAAACTTTACCATGTCTTAAAATAAGGTAAATACACAACATATTACACTGTGATTATTCATTTAACAAAAACTAAAGCAAAGTGAAATGGCAGTGTGTGGAAAAGGTTTGTACAGTCCACGAATAAATAGCTTGTAGAACTACCTTTAGCAGCACTCACTCACTCTGCATTACGTTTATCGGTCTCACACATCACTGTGAAAGAGGAATTTTTGACCACTTTTTTTTAACAACATTGCTTAAATTCTTTGAAGTTTGCAGGCATTTGCTTACGGACAGAGGAGGACGAGGAGTTGGAGGGGGTTCGTGGTTGACTCAATGACTGATGCATTCAAAACAAACCAATCATCACCTCTCCATCACTTCGCTTGACAGTTTATCCCATCAACCCTTCCAAACAAACCAAACTATTTCAGCCTTCTTTCTAATTGATCTGTCATGAACTTTAACATTTAACATGCTAACTGAAGCCAGGAGAGTCTGAGTTATAGCTCTTGTGTATTTTGTAACTTCTCTGAGCATTGCAGGGTCTGACCTTGGGGTGAATTTGCTGGACATCCACTCCTGAGAAGATTGGCAGCCGTCTTGAATGTTTTCCACTAGCGAATAATCTGTCTCACTGTAGAGTGATGGATTCAAATTGTTTGGAAATGGCCTTATAACCCTCCCCAAACTGATGGGCAGCAATGATTGCTTCTCTAAGATCACTGCTGATGTCTTTCCTCCTAGGCATTGTGTTAACACACCTGAATGCTCCAGACCAGCAAAGTGACACAACTTCTGCTTTTATAGAGGCGCTCACACTTGCAGATGATCAGCTAAGCAAGTCCATTTGGCTAGCAGCACCTGGAGGCTTTTACCCTCTGATTTTGTTTGAGAGCAGTGAAGGTGAGACTAGTTTTCTTTTTGCCATGAATGTAAATGTGATCGGAATTGAGGAAAATCACCACTTTACTTAAGCCAGAGATGTTAATGAAAACTTTCCCAGGATGACTGATTAAAATGGTCCCATTATGTAGGACAGAGTTTATCATGAAGCAGTGTGTAACTTTAGTTTTCAGTAGTGCTAAACAAATAACCTTCCACATGCACTCGGAGAGAGTTTTGTGTCACCTTACGTGACAATTGACATTTTTTGTGCCTTTATCACAAAAATCTGCATATGAATGAATTATCTCCTCACGCCGCGATTTACTGCACCGCCAAGGCGCGCAAAAGCACAATGAGCCGAGACGCAGCGCGATCAAGAGAGCTTGCTGCAATAAAAACCATTCAGCAAACTTTGCCTTGTTTTACATACAAAAAGCTTTTCAGCATAAATCAGAACCGAGTGGAGAAACACAGTTTCTGAGTGGGAGCCGCTTCGATTAAAGTGATACAACGAGAAAGCAATAAATGAAAAGACAGATTAGCAATTTGAAGTTTATTCTGCGTCTCTCCCCGCTGGAAGAAACCCAAGCAGATCAGCAACAAATACGTTTAGGTGCCAAAAAAATGTTGACAAAGCAGTAACCTATTAGTGTGCATCAAACAAAGTCAGCAACAGCAGTCGTCAGCCGGAAATAATTCTTTATTAAACACCCGAGAGTGGAGGGTTTCCCCCCCCCAAACACACTTGCATGTCCACAGCCCTTTAACTACAAAAGGGTTTGCCACGAAAGGTATTACATTCACACACACACGAGCACACGCACACGCAGGCACACAGGTGTGTTGGTGGGCTGTGAGCAGTGAGTAATTTCTAGGGCCAACAGGATTATCAGTGTATGTTCTGGAAGATGGCAGGGAATCAGCCTTCAAGTTAACGAAACAGTTAGCGTAATTGGTCTTCATCTGTCATCTCACACAGAGCTGAGGACTGTTTGAGTCCGTGAGAGAGATTACTGACGGGACAGTGATGAAAATTGGTCGCAAGATAATGAGTCTGGTTGTCTTTTCATCCTCTCATCCTGCATGTGTGTGTATGTGTGTGTCTCTCTCTCTCTCATTATTCAGAGTGACTGGTTGGAGAGTAGCTTCACAGTCTGCTGCTTATTAAAAAACCCAGAGCGCCTTTAGATGAGTTCATCAGGCTCTCCGTCCCCTCCTCTTCCCTCCATCCCCCCGCCGGCTCTGCATCCTCTCATCCCTTCATCCCCACCCTTTTCCCTCCCCCTCTCTCAGTTTGAACTCTTGCATCCTTCCTCTTTCTGTCTCTTTATCCCTCCCTCTTCCATCTGTTTATTTTTTCCCCACCATCCTGTAGAGTAAAACAGCGAGGAAGAGACATGAGGAGGAGGATGAAGGAGGAAGAAGAAACCGAGGCCCATACAGGGAGGGAATCAAAGAGCACAGGAGACGAAAAAAAAACAAAAAAAACCAAAACAGTCCCCTATGTGACAGATGAGGATTTTATAGAAAAAAGGGCGGTGTTCTCCCAATTTCCTGTTGATATTCTTTGTAGTTTATTTCCTTCCCCGCATTCCCCACTCTCCTCTCCCCCCCCT
>VUQG01001319.1:0-15931 GCA_015106755.1 Etia nguti | reverse complement strand
AAATGTAAGAAGTAGAAAGTACAGATAATTTGTTTAAAAATGTAGGGAGTAAAAGTAAAAAGTTGTCAGGAAAATAAATACTCAAGTAAAGTACAGATACCTGAAAATTCTACTTAAATACAGTAACAAAGTATTTGTACTTTGTTACTTCCTACCTCTGCAGTTTGCATCACAGTTTTTTGAAGTTTCACTACCACCAAGTCAGTGTTTTGACAAACAGTAACCACTCACCAATCAGTCATGGATTATACATTTTTCCCTAGTGACCTGTGGTTCCTGGGGCTCACTGACAAATCTTTAAAGCTGTCTGGCTAAAGTCTAAAGAAACTTGACATGAGAGAACTCATTTCAGCAGTTCAGGATTCATTTATAGCTATTTTATAGCAATCTCACTGCATCCATCTTGGTTTTCTGGTCTAAAATGCTGTATGTATATAAGAACTAACTAACACAAGCTCATGGATGACATTTTCCTTCTCTTTGCAGGCCCTGAACACATGCTGCTCCCTCCCTATCCTTGTTCTCTCACAGAGCCATTTACACATCGACCTGGAATATCTCTCAAAATCAGTCAATGTTGAAAGTTGTTTGGTTGCATTAATATGTGGCTATTTTTTTGTTTTTGCATGATCCTGTATATATGTCAGGAGCCAAGGTTTCCCAACACATTGCATTATGTATTGCTCACTTCATCTGTCACTGGTTTTAATGTTCTGGCTGATACGTGTAGCTGCACATGGTGGATGAATAAACTGTGACTGCTCGTGTCTAATATAGTATCGTAAGCCACCAAGAACAAATTAATTCAAAAAATAAACAAATACATAACACAGCAGTTTCTCAGCTACGGTCAAAGAAACTGATTATAGCTAAGAAGCAGAAAATGTGTCTCCCTTGTAGTGTGTCTCAATGTGCATGCGTGCTTTTCTGCAACATAAAAAAAACATGAAGAATAAAGGTGGTTAAGTACACCACGCATGCATCCATGTAAGTGAGGAGTAAAGTTTATGTTTATCTAGTGTAAAAAGTATTCTATATATACAGTACTACGGTCTGGAAGCCTCATGTATGTGTGAACAGATTTATCACACTATTTGAGCGTGTAGCTAAATGGAGCTGAGCTGAGCTGTCATCACTGTGTGCGTGTGAGTGTGTATATATATATATATAAAGAAAACTCACCAGCAGGAAAGTAGAGCGGCAGGTTCTCCTCATACAGCTTCTGATCCTTCGGCAAGAACACGCAGAAGATGACTCTGTCCAGCTGACACACACACACACACACACACAATGACCTTTATTGCAAGCATATGCAATAACTCTGAATCCATCAGTTGCAGCAGGGAACAATGTAAAAATGTGTGACACTGTGCGGCGGCAATATCAGGAGAATGCCGCTAATGCATCAGTCCATTACTCCACTATTAGCTCCCTATTATGATAATGCCACGACAAGGCGCTTATTACTCTGTGTGCTGGGGACAGAGTGCTGAAAATGTGCAAAGAGAGGGAAAGAGTGTGTATGTGTGTGATAGAGAGAAAGACAAAAAGACAGAGGCGGAAATAAAGGGGTTAGAGAGATCATCTCATTCACACACACACACACACACGCACGCACACACGCACACAAAGCCATAAACATAATACAGTAGCTTTCAAACAATATTAAGACATTGGCCGAGAGTGTGCAGCTAGTTTATGACAAAGAATCTTTATGCTCTGAGCTCCTATGTTGTTTAGACCCCAGCTCTGCAGTCTATAATATTTATATTATGCTCTGTATATCTGGACATAGAGTACAGTACACACTGTGGATGTAGCCTGTAATGATTAAAGTTACTGTAGCTACAGTAAAACGATGCTTCCAGGGATATAACCTCTACTCTGCTCTGACTCTGACAAACATTATTACCACCCTAATGTCTCTACAAAGGTTTTGATTTCTCTGTTTTGGGTGAGGCAGTGCAATTTATAGCCAGGCTGTTTCCATCTCTTTCTGCCTGGTGTGGGAGTTTAAGTCTCAGTGCTTTCAAAGAGACATTTCAGCAGCCTGCTAGCCTGGAGCCCATGTTTTTCAGCCCCGGCTTGCTGTACAATTACCATCACTCACCAGGATTTGCATGGAAGCTAAAAGGGAAGATATGGAAATGTGTGGTAAGTAACTACATCCCCTAGGCTAAGGTTTGAAATTTCTAACCTCCACACGAAGGTGGCTCCACTTGAAAACTGTAGAAGTGGGGAACTAATTCTCACACTACTGCAGCAGAGAGCCTAGAGAAGCTAATGCTAACAATAACAGCAAGTCAATGTAAATGGCTTTCTGAGAACAGCCAGTTGTTAATGGAAACACGTTACACAACCTGTAAATATTCGCCTCTCAAACAGAAAACCTGTCGACTGTTGTGGAAATTACATTAGTCTTTGTGTTCTTGTGAAAATGCATATCCTTTAACAAATAATGCATCTTAAAAAACATGTAATACTGTGTTTTCCAGCTTTACTTTAGACTCGACAGCAGCTGAAACAATATTCTCACCACGATGTCTATTTAGTAGATTTTCTGAAGACTTCAGTCATAGCACAACTTTTCCAGAAATAATGCAATTGTGGAACTAGTCAATTTATTAATTTAGAGTTTTAGGATTTCTAACTGATGCTTGCTTAACAGATGAGATTGAAAGTCACACTGATCATTAGCTAAACCTCATCCTGAAAATAATGATTGTTTATTCACACCAAGCTATGTTTGATCTGCTTTAAAAAAATATTTAAAAAATTGGCTAACTGTGGTTATCAAGAGGGATTTTTTACATCAAGGCTCCACTTTTTGACCAGCATGGTGCAGTCTGTTTAAAACGTTTGTGCTTTAGTTTTAGTGAGTTCTACTGTTTCCTTTTATCAGTCTGTTATTTAGCACCAATTAGCAGGTATGTCTGTCTGTAAAGTTTTCGGATGGAGTTTGCTCACCAACTCAGAGAGTGTTAGAAGACAATTTGTCCAACAAAATTCCAACAAAACACTACGGAGGTTTTTCTTTTGGTTAGGTTTCTTTTCACATAGAGGACCAAAACATGTCACTACAAACTGCGTGAGAATGCTCAGTCTGCTTACTGGCCAGATGTACCTGCAGTGAGAGCAGCAAAAATAAACACAGGGAGAAGGTGCTGGGTCCTGGAGTAGTAGATAATGTGAAGAAGTTTACCTGGGCACAACTGTATGTAGGAGGCTAGTTGCTACTGTACATCTGTGGGACTCTGCTTATTCCCAGAATGCAAAGCAAACCCAGCTAGAGAAAGGCATTGAAGCTTGCAGTGTACACCTGGTAGTTGGGTTGGACCATGTCCTCACTGCAAAGGAACCACTCTCAAGTTCATTAAGAACAAGACTGAGACCAACTTTAACCAGAAAGTTGTTGTTTTGGTCTGTGCCTGAATGTGACTGCTGTGTTTACATCCGCAGAAACAAACAGCACCAAGTGGGGAAACGATTTGATCTGAACAGATTAAAAACCACCACAGGTGTGAGGACACCCCAAGAGTTAAGGGTGAGCAGATCGATCGTATTGATGCCAACATCGACATTGGATCACTACTGATGTGATAGGACTGATACATTAGTAGTTTCTCTCCAAGTTTGGTACATTCACTTCATAAATCATCTCGTACTTCTCTCCTGTACATAAGCTGCCTTTATAGTTTAAAAGTATCGGTGATACTGGTTCTGTATTTACTTGGTATTGGATCAATACCAAATTTTGCAGTATCGCACACCGCTGCTAAAGGTTGATTTAGACTTCTTCAGGAAATTTACATCTTGCGTAGTAACTGGAAGCTCCTTTTATCCTGACCCAACGTGTGGTTACATTTCCGGAGAGGTGCATGTCAGGTTATGCAGAAGATTGCAGCGTAGGGTTAAAATGGGGTTCCAGTTATGACGCAAGTTACCCCATAGACATAATGCGGAAACGTAATTAATGTGTAAGGGTAGCTAAGTAGGGTGGGGCTTTGCAGCTCAATGCAACTAAAAAGCTCATTCTGCTGAAGAAGCTCACAATTACGAATAAAAGGCCAGAAGAGCTGCTAAAAGGATTTGATGAAACTCTCTGGTCGACTCTGAGTCTAATTTGACCCCCCCCCCCCAAAAAAAACCAGCTATGAATCTGTTCTGGTTGTTACATTTTAAAACTGGTATATGTTTCGCACATAAATGATTAGATTTTTATTGCATTTGATGCAGAATGTAGGCATACTGACCCATGTCTTGAGTCCATTTTGCACCTTACTGTGTTTACAGTTTTCAATTTCATTTCAACATTACAGCGCTCAGAGCCAGAACAAGCTTGACAAAACCCCATAAAACTGTTCAATTAATGAATAAACCCAATTTCCTCTGGTAAACAGTCTCTCTTTATATTTATGTGGCCGCCTTCAATATTTTTTTCCCCTTAAAAGCAGAGTGGAAGTAGTTGTGGGCAGAATATAAATAAGTTTTTTGTTGATTTGGCCTTCTGGTCTTATTTACTGACATTCGAGGCTTGCTGTCTGTTGTCCACTCTGGTGAGAAATGCAATGATTCGAGTTCATTTGCTATGCACAGAGCGGCTGATGGCATCAGTCGACCGGTATTGCTACAGAGACTCTGGAGATGTCAGCGTTAACAATAACATCATCAGCACCCTCTCTGGGAGGCCGTGCAGGACGGCGGTAACAGCGAGGCTCAAAGATCGAAAAAGAGAAGTGGGAGGAGACCAGAGAAGTAAAGGAGGGGGAAAAGGGAGGAGAGTTTAGGGCTTGTCAATGACTGATTGGAAAGTTTCCGCTTTTTCCAATCTCTTCCTGCGTCCCTCCCCTCCAGTCATCTATTCCATCATTTTGTCTTTTCTCCGCTTGGCATTTCTCCTGAGAGAGAAAGTGTGTGCGTGCCTGTGTGTTTGTGTTAGTCGGGTTTGGTCCCGCAAGGAGCCAATTAAAACGCAGACTTGGCCATGAGCATGAGAGAGGCAGAACTTGGGTGTGTGTTCAAAAATATTTTTTGTGTGTCTGATTGTGTGTGTGTGTTTTCTCAATGCACCCTTTTCCTCGTATCACCCGAAAACAAAAACAACAGCTGTGAGAGAAATAATACCTGGAGGAAAGGGTAGGGGAAAAATTGCCAATCATGCAGGCGCAAACACAAACACATACCCACCTTGTCATGATGTGCATCGAGATACTCCCTCACAGTTTTTAACGCCTCGTGCACAGCCTGTTCAGATGGATATCCTACAGAAACACAAACACACACGCGCAAATGACATCAAAAATACACACACCGTTTTCCAGAACAGGTGCAGAGAGAGATCTGTGTGTTTGCGTTGTGCTGTTGTCTTCGGTGCTTTCTGTTCTTCTTTCCACTATTCTAACACTCCCCGTTCTGACTTCTCTCACATCGTCTGATCCCGACTCAGTTATTCCAGCGAGACGCAGACACAACACACTTGTTGGTTACGAGGAGACAGATGGAGAAAGACTGCTCTTCTTCTTCTATATTCATTGAGCAGCTGAGACCTTTCACTGCTGGAAAATTACACCCAGCGCTGGTAAAGCAGCACAAAGGCAATGAAAACTCATCATCTGGCCAAACTGCTCAACCCAAACAAACACTATGTGATTATACATTAGGAGATGGTTCAGCGTGTTAGCACAGGGGAATACACGAGGGTGCAAATTAGCACTGTACAATTTGTTAGCGCACTGAAACAAATGCACTGAAGAAAATGTAATATAATATGTTAATATGTGCCTACTATGGCTTGTTATATAAAACATTTTACTGATTGAGCATCTAATTCAAGTGGCCTCACTTCATCTTCACAGGTGTTTTCACTCCTTTTTCTGTTTGTTTGGACCAATTGAGATCTGCGTCACTCTTTAATTCAATATTTCAACCCTTATAATTTTCATTTTAAATGTATATATTACATCCATGAATAAAATACTGAAAGAAATACTGAAAAATACAATGGCATGAGCAGAGCTGTTCACTGAGCACACTGATTGTTTTGAATAGTTTCCACTCAGTGCATTCATTGCATATGATGTAAACAGCACCACAGGTTGTCAGGAAGGCTAGTGCTGGAGGAGGCAGAGAAAATGTGCAGCTTACAGTGCTGTTGAATATTAGAGGATTTTGAGCAAATCTGTGCAAATTCGCACAGGAAAAAAAAGCTCAGCCACTTTATTAGGTACATTTGTTCAGCACAAATCTTATTAGCCAATGTTAATGCAGCAACTCAATGCATTTAGCTTTATAGGTGACGACAACCTGCTGAAGTTCAATACCAAGCATTAGAATTAGAAACTGCTGATCTACTGAGATTTCCCCAAACCACCATCTCTAAAGTTTACAGAGGATGGTCAAAAAGAGAAAAGATCCAGTGAGCAGCAGTTCTCTGGGTGCCACAACTCCTGCAAGCAAAGAACAGCCAACTCACACTACAATTCGCATGGGCTCTCCAATCTCAATCCAATAGATCACCTATGGGATGTAGTTGAACAGAGGACTGACATTGTGGACGTGTACCTGACAAAGCTGCAGTAACTGTGTGATACTATCATGTCAATATGGACCAAAACATCTAAGGAATGTTTCCAGCACCTTGTTGAATCTATGGAACGAAGAATTAAGACTGATAAGAAGACAAAACAGGATGCAACCCAGGATTCACAAGGTGGCTGGTGGGTGTCAAATTAATGTAATTTGTGCCCACATGGGTCTGAAAAATAAGCCACACTGTCAACATTATCAGCACCAAACTTGAAATGTCAAATTGTCTTAAAGTATCAGGGCAGTTTTTGGTAATAACCACAACTGATAAGTCATGAAAAGTGTAAGACCCTGTGTAAACAGCCAATAAAAATTCCTGTAGAGCTGAATTACGTCTGTCCTGATTTCTACTAATTGGTTTATATTTACATGCAGTACCAGTGAAAAGTTTGGACACACTCAATCACTGAAGAGCATTTCTTTATTTTTAACTGGTTTCTACATTTTTTTAACAGAACAACATCTGCTGAATTCGTCAGTGACCTACAATACAGTAGGTTGAGCTTTCTTTCTAACGCTGAACCAGGAAATTGTACCACATATGTGTACTGTGGTCCTGGATTATTCTGCTATTAAATAAACGACTGTGATGAATTATCAATAGCCCAGTGAGAAGAAAACTAAACCACAGATGCACCTGTAAAGCCACTAAACGATCGATCTTCCAAACAAACATGACTGATGTTCTCATAAATTTTACTTGTTTTCAACAAATTTTAAGAAATTTACATTTTCCTAAATAATTCACTTAAATTATTTCAATTATTTATCACACTGGCTTCATGCTCACTCTGTACAACAATCAAAAGAGTTTAATTTTGTGTATTTGTGCATCACATTATTTTATTAAACGTATAATATTCTGATACTGTGACACACAAATAATCAGAAACATATCTGCCCTCAGATGTGTCTGAGCTTTTGATTGGTACTTTTGTTTTTCTTTGCATGTAAAAGTATCTGTCTGGTTTAGCAGTAGGAGAGTTCAGTGATTTATTCAGTTTAGGGAGTTTCAAAGATTGGGGGCTCTACTGGAAAAGCAGCTCATTTATAAAAATAAAATGCAGGAAATGAACATTAAGTGGTTTATTTTGGTACCACAAATTTAGTGCAAAAACTCTGAGCGTGAGCACCAATTTAATCTCAGAGCTTAACTTGCACAACACTGGATGTGAAGCACAGCGTGGAACACGTTTCCCTTTTTAATATTTAATCAAAACGAAAATCTTTCCTCCAACCTTAACTCGAGTGTTTTAGTAATCTGTACTTTACCACATATCTGACGCAAGAGGCAACCTGAGGAGAAAAATGTTGCTAATGAACATAATCAAGGATGCAATTATACTTCCTCCAAAAATGTATTTACCATCCTTATTAGTGAAGTAAGTAAACTATTTCGCTTATTTCCCAGCAGAGGTCTTCTCACCTACACTGTAATGAGGTCTGCTCAGCCTTATTGACTGAAACACCAGCGAGGTTTGCAGGGCCTTAAAGTGCAGCTATAATAGTGGTACAAAGTCTGGGAAGAGGTGAACATCCCTTGTGTTCCTACTCAAAAAAAAAAATAAAAAAATACTAGTGTGATTGCCTGCCAGGCACATTTGTTTTTCCCGATTTCATTAGATTACAAAGTGTATAAAATACTGATTAGGAGCAGTTAATGCTTTAATTGGAATTAAGTTACAGCTGTAAAATATGAGACCATTCTTTAAAAATGAAACTCATGCGCTGGTATGTTTTCTGTGTGGAACTATGGCTTAAAGATGGCAGATTTGCTTTCGATTGCAGCAGTCTGTCTGTAGAGACACAAGCTGCTTATACCTCCTAAAGTTACATAGTTTGTGCTACTCCTTCAACACTCTGAACTACAAAACACTCAAGAGGAAAGAAACAGCGGGACAATGACAAACAAGCAGAACAGGGAGGAAGACAACCTGGAGTCAACTGGGAATTTAGCCTTTTCCTCTTTCCAGCAATGACAGAGAGGTGTCAACAACTAGCCCTCACAGCAAAGCCACCCTGGGGTGTGTTTAAGCACTATCCTTAACTCTCTCCTGCTAGCGTGAAGAGGATTACAGTCAATATAACACAATCTCCGGCCTAATCTATCTTAATCTGCCGCTCTTAATCCAAGGCGTTAATCTGAGAACCACCTCTGGGCTGGAGGAGATCATTTGACAAGCGGCACCCGGAGGCTTGGCACTCTGGTCAAACAGGCAGACTGACAAGCGTGTGATGGAGAGCACACAGTGTGTACAGTGGATGAAGACAGCAGAGAGAAAGTGTTGTTGCTGATCAATAAACGTGAAATAAACGACTGAAAACTGACACACAAACACAAAGTGTAAGAACAGAGTAGACACACACAGGCACTAACCGTAGATTCCAGTGGAGATGCAAGGGAAAGCCTGCAGAGCGAAGAGGACAAACCAAGTTACAGTGTGCCGCGGATCACATTTAAAACATTTTTCAGCTCCCTGTGTTCTAATGCATTCAATTAATCCACTTTTGGATTTAAACACAACACATGATAATGGTGAAGCAAAATCATTTAGAAATCAAATCCATGCTCCTTTTATATACATGTTCAGACAGTAGATTCAGCACTTGGCTAAATCACCTTTTGCAGCAATGCATCATGAGTTCTTGGGAATAATCCCACAAGTTTGGCATGCCTTTCTTTTCCAAAGCTCCTTTTCATTTTGACAGAATCTCTCATGCTCAGCGAAGCTTAACGGGAAGCATTGGTGCACAGGGGTTTTCAAGTGTCTCCTGGGATGCTCCTTCAGGTCCAGACTTTTGGTTGACTTTCCCACACCAGAGCTGAGTTTACTTGGTAATGTGCTTTATATTCTTGCTAAGATGTAAACTTCTGCCTGAGTCTGAAATCTTATTACGGAAAAGGTTTTCACCCAGCATTGCTCTGTGTTTTTTGCATCCATCTTCTGCTGCCATTACTGTGTTTGACTGTAGGAATGGTATTAATTAGGCGATGCTCAGTGTCCGGTTTCCTGCACACAAAGCGTGGGGAATTGTGGCCTAAGAGTTCAATCTTTATTTCATCAGACCAGAGGTATAAGAGTCAGGTATCTGACAAAGCAGTCTGTCCACCATAAAGGGCTGACTTCCAGAACGCATCACCAAAGGCTGCCCTTCTTTTAGACTATCTAATCTCAACAAAGGAAGTCTGGATCCCATTTATCATGACCTTTGAATTATTGGTTACCTGTCCAAGAAATGCCTTCTTCTCCGATTCCTGACTTGGCAGGATGAGTGTTGGCGGTTCCAGATTTCTTTCATTTTCAACCAAATTCAACCAAATGCACTCTGACAGATCTTTGGAAACCTTTTTTTCTGTATTTTTCCTGATTTTCTCCGATGACTTCAAAAAGACACAGATCACGCTGTAGGCATTTTAAGGACCACTGATAGACGTGGCATGCTTAATTGCATGTATCATTACAAAGGCTCCAAACAAAATGGAAAAAAAAGAAGAGATACCTCAGTCTTTTAATTAAAACATACACACACTCTACAAACTTGTTTTTGCTTTGACATTGTGGGGTACTGTGTGCAGACTGATGAGAGAACATGAACTGAAGAGGAGCATGAAACACATCAAAATGTGGAAAATTTTAAATGATCTGATAACTTTCTGAAGAGCTTATCATCATCACACACACACACTCTGTATGTCTATCCTTCTGAGGACACTCGGTAACATAATGCATGGCCTATCCCCTCTACTCAACCTTAACTAGCATAACCAAAAGCCTAGAAGCAACCCTTAACATAACTCAAACTTAATGCTAAACCTGAAGCTTAAATCTGGGTCTTAAGCCTTTGACGGTGTATCAAAAAGCAACTTTCCCAAAATCTCCTCACTTTCAAGGTCTACAACAAACTGGTCCTCACAAAGGCAGCCATACACGTACACACACGTGGCACTGCACAGAAATCACACTCTCTGCTGGATCCTGATGGAGTCTTTCTCTTGATTGTTTTTTATGGCAGCCTTTCTTCGGCCTCTGACTTTCACATCTATTTAAAGACCAAACTGTTGATCCTCCTTTGCTGACGAGGCCGGGCAGGGAAGAATTCTTCCGTCAGCTTCGGCCGTGCTAGCAACACTAATCAGGCATCATTACAGTAATTACGATGGTGGGTATAGAGACAGCCACTGAGGAAACAATCAATTCATACTTTAAGCTATTATACTTTAGGAAAAGAAGTTAAAACACTTCTTGTGTCCTCGATTTTGTGGAAGTGGTGTATTTTGGCGACAGCTACTTTTTAATGATGCTGGTGAAAATGAAGCTTTGAACGGAAGACTTGCTGCAGTGCTAGACAGATTGTGGGTTTGTAATTGTGTCACATTAGTTTAATACAACACTAAATGGGCTTTCCCCCCCCCGATGCTGTGATTGAGTGGGACATCCTTCCCAAACAACAGGACAAACAGGTAAAAGACAGGTAAAAGTAAACAGGTAAACAGAGTTGTTTGCAATGACAACATGTTGGATGAGTGCTCACTACAACAAAAAAAAAGTCACCCACAGTCCCTCTTCTAATAGCTCACACTCCTTTTTACACAATAAATGTTGCTGTGTTCTGGCAGCTGAATGCCTTTAACTGTGTTGAGTTCACACGTGGGCTATGAACCATGACATTTCCAGTTTGAATCATCATTTTATGTCCTATCTCTCACCTGTCAGCTCTCTCTACTATGGGTATATATTAAAGTCCTCACCTGTCCGTGCATTGAAGGCACTGTTTATTTGTTCTCATTATTAACAGTAGCTGCAAAAAAATCTGCAGCAGATTCATTATTTCAGGGAATTGTTTAAAGTCTATTTAGCACCACATTCCCTCTTTTGCATCTCGGCAAGGTAAAAGAGGTAATTTGGTACTGAAAGTATTTAACCTTGGATTTGGTTTCTCTAAATCACCCAATTAAGATTAGCTTGGAAAGCATTATTTCACAGCACAAAGACAACTGGAGATTTTGTTTCCGCAGTACTTACATTGCATCTGATTAAGAGAGTCATGTCTTTGCAGCCGCTATGGACCGCAGGACAACTGCCAAGACCAAAAATGTTTTTTTTTCCTTAAATTGGACAAGCCGACAAGCATAAGCAGGCGGCTGTTTTTAGGACAGACTGAAACAATGTGGACTTATACTTTAGTATAAAGTTGTAGCAGAGCCAACAGTTACATTTAAGTCATACATTATTTCCTGCACTGTAGGTGATTTTGCTTACATTGCTGGCAGACTCACCAGCAATGAAAAAACAATGAGAAGAAGAGACCAAAGCAGAAGGTAAATGCAGCTATTAACAGAAATAAATACATATTAAAAATCCAAAGGATTATAACTGTAAGAAAGTGAGGTCCGTGTTTGCCAAGTCTGTGCAACACCACTGGTTCTGCTTTGAGTCAAGCAGCCAGTAACTTCAAGTCTGGCAGATTTCCAACCTGTTGTCAAATATGTCAGTACAAGCAGATGTTTGGATGCTCCCCGGGTCTCCAGATCTGTTCATTTAACCTGACTGCACAGCTTAAGACTCAGGGTGAAGGCAACTATGCCTCACAGGTTCTCTGACACCTACAATAAACAAATAATTTGAAATTTTGTGAAAATTGCTGTTGCTATGAAAACTTGGGTTAAAAAAAATCCTGCAACTGATGCATTTAAGTCTGTTTCAAATCCTGTTCTTTACTAGCGAAGCTACTAATGTTCTGCATTAATCTTCACACTGCTTCCATGCTCCTGTTTTCTTCGACTGCACCTCTGACTTTGTTTTCATGTTGCTTTGGTGCTTTTTCTTTGGCTTTAACACTTCGTTCTCTGTGAAACCTCCTGCCTGGTGTGTTTCATGCTACCTTCTTACAACTCACACTCCTACCTCTTTTCCCCTTCCTCCATCCATATCAGTTTGAACACTGTATTCTTTGAAAACATCCAATGTGATCATTTTTTCTGGCTTGGGTTTAACTTGGGTTTCTTTTTTAACTATAGCACTCTGCCATACAGTCATGACTCCTTCACCTGTCCTTTTTTCTTCCTACCCATGCTTCCTTTGTATTCGCCTCTTTTGATTTCTTCTTTATTCGTGTGTCACAGTCTTCAGTGCTTCTTTTTCTTTACCTTCTTTTACTTTTAACCTGACCTCTCAATCCTCCCGCGTTACCCCGTTTTCAGCATCAGTTCAAATTGCTGTCTCAAATTCATTCTCACCACAGAACGAGCACCATTTTCAGTCGCCGTCTCCAGGCTGTTTCTGTAGCATGATCTTAGAGCGTTCTTCTCCTGCTCTCCAACTCCGCCTTGTGCAATGGGCCCCACTGTGTGAATCACATCTGCAGAGATGAAAAGAAAGAATTCTTTACACAGTGTCAAAGGTATGAAGCTACTGTAAAATAAAGGTAACAGGACAACTGCGAATAAAATGCAGTTAAAATTCATAGTTTTTATTAGAGAACTATTTTAAATATTACTAATAAACTCTACTGTTGACATTAAAGTCCTTATAAAACATTTTTATATCCCCTGATAAAAGCCTGAAAAATGATGGTTACTGTAAGCAATGTCAGCGATCAGCTGAAGTAGTACACTTTCTGTGCCAACTAGCACTAACACTATAATCTTTAGATCTATCCATGTTGATAGTACGATAATATGTACCCATCTATGATGGGTCATAAAGGGTTTGTGGAGAAGAAGAGTGGATGACCAGAACTGCTGGTGCACACCAAGAGCCCAACAGTGGATAAATTTGTGGTTTGATTTTCTGTTTGGCATACAGATGCAACTTTGGAAACTGCCATCTATTTTTTCTCGTTAAAATAAACCCTGAACATCCTACATTAAGCAATGAGTGGGTTTCGAGGGCTTGAAGAAGATTACCAGCCTTCCAGGTGATGCAGTTTAGCCGTGCTCCAAATGAATATTGAATGTTTCTTTGTGTTCATGTACAGGAACATGGCAGTAACACCATAAGTCTAATTGATGCAGCTAAATGGAACACCTCTTGCATTTTAGCTGTTGCTTCTGGACTCCAAACAGATTCTATTTAAGTGCTCTAAGCAAATCCAAAAGCTTGCAACCAGAGCAGCATCTCTGTGGCTGTACTCTATACTGAGGAGTCAAATCTCTTTCTTCCAGTTGGGAAAACAGAAAACACTCACGAAGATAAACAAGATGACCTTCATTTTAACACTGCAGAATGGGTTTCTTAAGTAATGAGCACAATAAAAAAAACCCAACAAAGTCTACTTTTTCACATTTCAAACAGTAATGCTTCACTACATGACAGAGTTTTCCACTCTCAGTTTTATTCATCATAACTTCAAAAATAAATAAATCAGGCAACAGGCTGGATGTATTCAGCTTTCAATAAACCACCTTCTCTGTCAGCTCACACAGAGTATACTGATAGCAAGTGTAAACCCAGATGCTTTCCGACTACGTAATCCAGGTCGTCTGTACATGATAGTTATCAAAATTGGTTTTAATACAGGTTCAAAATACATCAACTAAAAATCGGTGTCAAGGTGCATTTGAGCTGATAGCAAAAAAGCTTAAAACATTTTATACAGATATATTTTTTGTCACCGAACTGTATATTTCATTTTTCTTTCCTTACCCCATTGTTATTGATTGTGCCGTCTCTGATGGCACATTAACCAGTGAAGATGACAACATGTTGGCCTTTTGTTCACCTTTTTTATTTTTTTTACCTCTACTTTACCCAAGTCTTTTATTTTTATTTCTACAGTGAACATAGAAATTCAGTAGGGAATTCATGGTTTCTGGACCATTGTTAAAAAAAGAAAAAAACTCCCATTCTTGTCATACTCATTTAACCAAAGAGCAATTAAATATTTTTACCCAGAAAAGTATACGTTATGCAAAAATCTCTGTATTGCAGCTGCAGCTGTACCTTCTCTCCCCTCCTCCTGAGTCCAGAACATGGAGATGGAGATGAGGTTGAATGTAGATGTCTCATTAATAAATTACACTTACTGATCTCTTTGTAAGTTGCATCTTGCTGGTACCTAGTTGGACCCCCTTTTTTTTTTTCCCCCTTTTTGTCTAATTTTGGTGAGCCTGAATTGTAGCCTCAGTTGGTTGTTCTCAGCTGACAGGAGTGGCACTCGGTGTGATCTTCTGCTGCTGTAGCCCATCTGCTTCAAGTTTCAATGTGTTTTTGCGTTCAGAGATACTATTCTACATACCTTGGCTGGGAAAATCCCAGCAGATCAACTTTTTCTAAAATATTCAGACCAGCTTCAATCACCTTCCTCCCTGTTTCTGATCTTCAGCAGGTTGTTTTCACCGTGTCTACAAGTCTAAATGCACCGAGTTGCTGCCACGTGATGATGGCTGATTAGATATTCGCATTAACAAGCAGTTGAATCTGTGTACCCAAGAGGCTGGTGAGTGTCTATTTAAGGTGATCCAGTGTTTCAGTGTTGTTATGATATGTAGAAACGGCACTTTAAAACAGTAAAATAGGCTGATTTTAAACTAGGTTTTCTCAATATTTCTGGACTTTTTTTCCACACTTTGATTTCTGTGATGATTAATGAGACTCTGAACTGTGAGATCACAAATGCATTTTTACTATTTCAAGCTAAATTTCCAGAGGGTTTAACATTTGATTTTAACTACAGAGCTGGAAAGCTTTGAATCTACTGCTGTCACTGGTTTTGATGCCGCAAGCAAATCATTTTTTCTGGGTGTTTGTCACAGCCTATGGTGTCGTACAAAAACAGTTTTTAGTACTACAGTTATTTACCAAACCGAAAACGGTACAAAGCACTTTGAAGTTACATTGTCCTCTCAGCGAGTTCACAGCAACACCATCTTTCACTGTTCCTAATTTGTTTTGTGTAAAATATTTTTTCATGCTTTTCAGTCATGTAGCCGTAGCTCGACTAATTGATACTGTGTACTTTCTTTGTCAAGTTAATTGCTGCATTTTTACTCTCAGGTCTCCGAAAAAATATTTAAATTTGACTATTTGATTAAATAAAGGGTAGATAAACTGAAGCGTACTGACTTGAAGGTAGAGGAAAGACAGGAGAGGCAGAGAAAACAGGAATACTAGTAAACAGACACCGAGTGAGGAACAGAGACGGCTGTCGGTGAGCTGCGGTTTAACCGGCCTCTACACGCCCACGCCGACACCACCACACATTCTGATGAGGCTCAGCATGTTACTCAGCTTGAATCCCAGCGGTGTCATAAGACCTGGCTGGACCACCGCCTCTACACGAGAACACACACAAACTGAAAAGAATCTCAACAATACAAGGTTTTTTTCTTCCATCTAGTACCACG
>VUQG01001317.1:40033-68751 GCA_015106755.1 Etia nguti | reverse complement strand
GAAACTTCATTTTACTTGCATCAAACAATGGAAAAGAAAAAGTGCTAAACAGAATGAGTATATTTTTTTCATCAAGCTAAGACAGAGTTTTGTTTTTTAAAAAGAAAAGCTATGGAGTACTTGAGTGAATACTTTCCTTCTAAGGGGTGTGTGCTTATGTTTTGTGCGTACCTGAGCCAGTCCCACTAAAGAGGACACTCCAATGGATAGAAGCAGCAATGAGTTGTCAGAGTATCTCGCCGTAAGCCGACCGATCACTCCTCCTTGAATAACCTGAACAAACATCTGGGTTTTACTCAATTCGTCTTGCAGTCTGGTATAATCTTAAGCTCAACCACCCAACATATCACATACAGTCCATTTGAAAAGTTTTCAGATCCTTTAGAGTTTTCTACAATCTTTCATTTGGTGACCACTGGCTTCTTGGTAATCTCTCTGACAAAGACCAGACTACTTAGTTTGGCTATGTTGATATATCTTGGACGACTGTTGGTGGTTCCAAAAGTTCCCCATCTGACAATAAGAGGCTTTCACAGCTTATCTTTTTAGTCTGACAACTGCATGACCTTAAACAGACCTGTATGTAACTTTCCTAATTATATCCCATGAATTCAGCTAATCACAGGTCTAATGATGTTATCGAATATATTGGGGACTGTTGTTTCATGTAGGAACCATCAGAGCTCAACCCCAAGGGTGAGCAAGGTTACTTCTGCAAATAGGGTGTTTTATTCTTTTAGTTGTTAAAAAAAGAAAAACAAAGAAAACACTTCAAAAACCTGTTCCTTAGTTTGTCATTTAGTCTAAATTAAACAACATAAGTGAATCCATTTCATATTGGTCTGCAATATAACAAAACGTAGAAAACTTGAAAAGGCTAAAATGTGCCAAATCAGTTTGGATGTCAGTCTTACCATTTGGACGATGCCAAAATAGGCCATCAGGTAGCCATTCTGCTCAGGTTGCAGCTTAAAGAACTCCAGTGCAATGATAGAAAACATCACCTGAAAAATGCCTTAGAGCACAAAACAATTTTGTTAGATTTACATATGATTTATGATGACACCATCAAAGTTGGCTTTGTGTCTCTTTGTGGCAATTTTCTTTTCTTTTTGCAAAATGTTTTTAGGGCTGCTTAACTTCAGTGCTGACCTAATATGCGGATTTACAATGTTACAGTTGTCTTTATCTGGAAGTTATTCATGGTGCCGTTTTTCTAAAGACTGCTCCAGTAAGGCCAACTTCCCTTTACACAAACTTGCTTCCGATTGGCTGCTCCTTGCAATTCTAGAAGGTCCAGTTGGGGCTTCTATGTACTCTGCCTTGTTCTCAAGTTATCGTGTTCACAAGGTTTTCACAAAATTTGACCTCTGATCTTTAGGTCAAGGTCCCCAGGATTCAAACTCGTCAGAGCCTTTTAGTAGATACACCTATAGTATCAATTTGAAACTCCCATGTTGCCTTTTTCTCGAGTTATGGCATTCACAAACCTGGGTGTCCATGCTGCCCACCCACCTGCCCCCCCAGCAGGGTGATGACGAAACCCCATTAGCCTTTTATAGCTGAGCCATCACAAGAGTGTGAAGCCTGAACTTTTGGCTCGGAGATGTTTGACCTGATTATTTAAAATTTTGTCCTGGTTTAACATGCGCAGCCACAATTTTAGCTACAATATTCATATCCATTTTAATACACATAAATAGAGATGAGCCTGGTTTGAACATATCACCATAGGTAACCTCCAAAAACAAAATGGCAAAAAAGAAAAACATTGAAAGAGTGTGTAACTTAAACACAGTGACATTAGGAAGAGACACAACATTTGAAGATTACAAAGGCTTGAACCGAAACATCTTCAAACTTTAACTCTCACCTGATGGCAAACCTGCGACTATCTTGATAATGAAAGTCTGTGTCACTGTTGGAAACTTCATCAGCCTCGTAATCTCACCCAGATTGAATACCGACTTTCTTCTGTTGTCATCTAAAGTAAAATCAAAGCGCAAGAGGTACAATTACCATCTCATTATGTGTTATGTGTTTCTACCAACAAGTCAAGGTAGGTAATGGAAGAATTAGCGTGTATATAGAGAGGTCCCAAGGAACTTCCAGGAATGCTGATGCCACTTTCCTGATTGATAGTAGGCAGTGATTTCATATCAGAAAACCCTTCATTGTCCCTGAAGTTACCAAATTTACCAGTCTTTGGATAACCTAGACCCATCATAGATGACAATATTAAGAATCCTATAAAACCCTGTACCATACCTACAAGCATTAAAGATTTTATTATTATTGAGTTCATTTCTCACTGTCTATGTAGATATCATCATCATCACAAGATTAATACATAATATTGCATATTTTGCAATTAAAATATACTTATGATGTTTAAGAAGAAAGGACAGTCGGGAAACACTGAGGGAAATAAAAACCATTACTTACAGAAACTCGAATGGTCTCTCCTGGGAAAAGGGTGAATAGTTTTTGATGAGTGTCAATTACAGCGTCTACCTATTGTTTGTCCCCCGTTTGCCACAATGAGAATGAACCCCCCCCCAAAAAAACACATACTGTGATTGCACATTGTTGACCCAAAATGTCTAGAGCAGGGGTGTCCAACTCCAGGCCTCAGGGGTCAATGTCCTGCAGGTTTTAGATATCACTCTGGGTTAACACACCTGAATCAAATGATTAGCTCATTGCCAGGCCTCTGGAGAACTTCACAAAATGTTGAGGAAGTAATTTAGCCATTTAAATCAGCTGCGTTGGATCAAGGACAAATCTAAAACCTGCAGGACACCGGTCCTCAAGGCCTGGAGCTGGACACCCCTGGTCTAGAGCATGGGTGTCAAACTCCAGGCCTCGAGGGCCAGTGTTCTGAAACTTTTCCATGTGTCCCTGCTGCGGCACACCTGAATTAAATTAGTAGGTCATTAGCAAGACACTATAGAACTTGGCTGCATGCCGAGGTGGCAATTCACCCATTTGATTCATGTTACAGCAGCTCATGACTGACTGAACATGGTGCAATAAAAGTACTTTTAGAAGTATATTTTTCCAAAGACTTACATTTATTTAAAATTACTTGACTAGGGTTAGGGGTTGCCACCTCAGCATGCAGTCAAGTTCTATAGAGTCTCAGGACACCGGCCCTTGCGGACTGGAGTTTGACACCCCTGCTCTAGAGCTTCAAAATGGAACCAGTGCAGAAGTGATTAAAACTGCAGTTCCTCTTGGTACCACTTGAGGCTGATTTCAAAAGTGAGTTCATCCCCACTCCCAAGGTAAATCTGTATAACACTAAAATGCATTTTTACAGCCTGGTTCTATAAAACAGATTTTGTCCTCTATAGATAGTTTTCTCCCTTATAACAATTCAGAGCAGGGTGACTTTTTTATGTTTTCTAATAATTTACATGATCCAATTAAAGTAACTGCTTTTGCTCACGTCATGTAACTCTTTCTTCCCATGTTTCCTGTGTCTTTTACACTGGCACTGGAACAGTGACAAAAAAGGTCTTGGATGACATGCCATAATTTTTTTCGGTAGCATTATACAATAATGTCACACTATTAAGCATTATTAAGGTAACAGTGTTTAATGCATCATTCATAACACAGTACTTCTCAGTATATCGTTTATAAATACAGATAAATGATTATTTTTATTCTTCTTTTTGGCCTTAAAAAAAGAATAAGAAAAAGAATCCACACTTATAAATGAAAATGAAAGAATGCCAAGACTCTTGAAAGTATCATTCTTGAGTTGAACCTCAGGAATGATCTAAAGAAATTCCAAACTCTGAAAACATCCCAGAGACATTTTCCCAGAATTACCAGTTTGATATGATGGTGTTTACACTTGTTTGTGAAGCTCTTTAAGATATTCACCATTGTTTATGATAAGCTTATTTGTTTCATTTTAAATGAAGAAGCTTTAGTATATTTAAGTTAAGCTACAATGTGGCTCTATCTATTCAGTGGAATATTTGTATGTTAGTATCTCTACGTACATCATCTGTGTTAGTGTGATGTGTGCTTCTTGTTGTAAAGATCGCTAAGACTTGTTCATGTCTTGGGGTGCTTTCATTTTTATTTATAAAAATAGTCCTCACTTTAGATGAAGTCACACAAAATACTTAACTAACACATAGTAAAATCCCAAATTAACCATGAATCACAATATGAAATAACTATTAATAAAACCTCTGTTAAAACTCAAACAATGAGATCATATCTTAATCATTATATATTTACATGTGCACCTCAGTACTTTGTTAATCACTTATTTAGATGTTATAAATGATACCACAATGACATTATATATGTGAGCTTATTCATCAGGAATGAACATTTATATCTGTATTTATAAATTACATTATGGATGTTGAATTAATCACTAATACCTTGCTAATGCTTAATAGTGTGACCTTAATTCGCTCTTTAAGAACACAAGGAAAAAACAAAAAAAATCTTTGGCATGAATTTTTTTAATGGGGCTGCTGATCAGATTTTTGTTCCTTTGATCTGGACTTCAGCTGGCACTCACTGGATTTTGGTGGGGCATGTGGGAATGGCTGGACTTGAGGTTAATATTTTTTGCTTTCTTGTCCATCTGTTCCTGCACTTTTTTTACCGGCTGTCTCCTGTTTGATGGCTTCTAATTCTTTCTGTAGTTTTTCACACTGATATCTGTGTACATTCCTCTCTGCTGTTAAGGCTTTAACCTTTGCTTTCTGCTCTGTGACCACTGCCTGGCACTGCTGGAGCTGACAACACACACAAGTTAGATTTGCTTCAGCTCCTCATACTGCTTCTGTGTTTTCCTCAGCTCTTTAGCCTGGGAGAGCACCTCTTTCTGTGAGGACTCAAGCTTCTGGAGAGACATGTCTTGACTCGGATTTTTCACCACCTGAGGTTCCTCGCTCTTCTTCACCTGATTCTCAAGCTTCTCCATCTGCATCTCCTCCTCACATTTTTGGAGCTCCCGCTTCCAGTCCTCTGCTTCATTTTCTGTGATGCCCTTTTCCTTTTCCAGTTTCTAGTTCCCCAGCTTGAGGAGATGGATTTGCCTCGTCTGCTCCTTACACTCGCTGTCCTTCCTGTTGAAGCTTGACTGCTGGATGACGATCTTGTCACATAACTCTGAACAGTCACACTGGCAGCGCAGCCACTTGTCAATCAACCTGTCCCTCTCTTT
The DNA here is from genome assembly GCA_015106755.1 of Etia nguti. Lineage (NCBI taxonomy): Eukaryota > Metazoa > Chordata > Actinopteri > Cichliformes > Cichlidae > Etia > Etia nguti. Next base: position 63,548 of record VUQG01001317.1, on the reverse strand, counting down.
AATGACTTGCTCCAGTTGTTCCTTCAACCTTGATGCTCAGGTCTCTGGCAGGCACCCTGCTGCTTCACTGACTGCAGCAGCATCTCTACTGACACCACTTCCTGCTTCAGGACCTGATTCTGCTTGTGTTCCCTCCTCAGGTCAGTTTTCTGGATCGTAATCTTCTTACCCAACACAGATAATTGATTTTTGAATTGCACCATTTGGTTCCTCAGGTGGTCTCTGTTTTTAACTACACTCTGCATCTTTTGCTGTTCCGCCTCTAACTGTTCACCACTCATCATTAAGAACTCAACTTTCTTCTCGAGGGCCACGTTTTCCTTCTTGAGTGTCTGGTTTTGTTCCTGCATGTGGACTAACTCTGCTCGACATCAGGAAGGATCGATGATGTGACGTGATGATAAGCTGAGTTCTGGGTTGTGTTACGCAGACACTCATACAGCTGAGATTCAGTTTCATTTTTTAAGCAGTCCAGGGTTTTTCTACACCAAATTGATCAAATTAGATTTGAACGCCTTTGTTTCTATGGTATCCTGCTTAAAAACACATCACATGACTTGATGTCAAAACATTCCATACCATGGTTTGGATTATTTGCAGCCAAAAAGTGACTTTCTCCAACAATCTCTAAAAAAAAGAATAAATATATTTCATGACTTTTTTTTTTCTCTTTTTAGAATCCATCTATATGGAAAAGAATGGCTTATCGCAATTATTAGCGCTTTTAAGCATGTAATTATGGAAGATGCTACAGTAACACAACATCAGAGACTCAGCTGTACTCTAATAACAACAGCTGCTAATAATCTACCTGGGTATTACATGGAATTTTGAGGACATCAATGGTTTGATATGAGATTATTCAAAAATGCGACAGAAAGAAAGAAAGAAAGAAAGAAAGAAAGAAAGAAAGAAAGAAAAAAAAGAGTTATACTTTTTTAAAGAAAAAAATAACAAAAACTTTGAGTGCAGCTGAGAGTGAGAAAATCCAGTTGAGTAATTTTTATGTGTGCAAAGAAGACAGCTGGATTCAAATCACCAGCTCACCCCTGTTGTTGTGACCCTGAACCCATGGCCACTTTGTACCGACTTCCCAGACAGCTGAGAATATTAGGTTGAAAAGAAGCAGGCATCTCTTACCTGTAGTGTTGCCTCTGGTGGTTTCAGCTTTTGTATTTTTTGGGATGAATTTTAAAACCAACAGCAAGCTGAAGGCACTCCCTGCAGCACCAAAGCATGCAGTAAACTTCTCCCTGAGAAATTCAAAGTAAAAGTGTTGTTTGGGGGACACTTTTGGGAAACACACAGAATGACAGTCATTTCCATGTTTCATAAAAGCAGAATATTCTAAGCCATAATGTCTTCCTAAATCAGAGAATTTTTTATTTCCTCTGGCACTGTCAAAGAGTCAGTGGTTTCTCAGGTTGGTTTTACACTAGCGTTGCTGATAATGATACACACTGTGACACTAACCCATAGAGCTTGCTCAGCTGTCCGCCTAATGTGGAGCCAACTATCATACCGATACCAAAACACAGACCAAGCTTGGATAAGGCGTCGGCCCGTTTCTCAGGTTTTGTAAGGTCTGTAACGACCATTTGTGATGCTGCAGACAGAGGCGGGACAAAGAAAAAAATCAAGTGAAACTTTATTCAGGATAAATAAAAGTAAAATTTAAAATAAATCTGAATAAATGTAAAAATAGTTCAGCCACATCGTTAGCAAAGGATAAAAAAAACTGTAGGTTTGATGCTCACCAGGGAGGACATGCATAAAAATTGTGGGGATTTTATGGATGAACAACATGGCTGGAGTGTCTGCTGTGGCCAGCAGTAGAAAGAAGACAACAGTTGAAGCACATGCCAGGGACAAAGCTGTCCGTGCCCCAAATAGATCTGCAAACCTGCCAAAAAACCAGACCCTACAGTCACATTTTTCTGCACTGAGTGTTCCTACTGTTGGCAAACAGTAAAGAGCAATGTCCAAGCAAAAAACAGCTCTAACAGAAACTCACCTTCCAAACATAGGACCCCCGAGCAGCTGAATAACTCCAACTGTAGTTTGCAAATAACCAAACCACAACGTGTCGAAGCCGAGCTTCTTTGCCAAATACTATAGAGAGTAACATAAGTAAGTAAGTGGTCTTAATTTTTTTGTGACAAGTGGTCACAAAACAGAGTAAAATAAATAAGGAAATTAAATGCCAAAAAACAATACAAAAGCAATTTAAGATCGAAATAAAAATCATTAAAAGTATCAACGAAAAGCCTGATTAAACAAAAAAAAGATTCTTAACTGGTTTTAGAAAGTTAGCTAAATTTAATTGTTGTGAGATACTGTTCCAAATCTCTGCCTTTCGGCCAGCAGATTTTGAGCCTGTGATCGAAGACTACGAGCAGAGGTGTTCTTGGTAAGATGCCTGGCCATTTAGTGCTCTGTATGTGAGAACAAAAATTTCGTAACAAATTGTAGAATCTACTGAGAGCCAGTTTAAAGAATATAAAATGGTAGTGATGTGAGCTCGGTTGCAGAATGTGTTAATAGTCTTATCACAGTTTCCTTGCAGACATCAATGAGAATTTACCTAAGCCAGAAAACAAGGTATTATAGTAATCTAAGTGCAATGACGCAAATGCATGACTAATTTTCTGCAGTTCCACCAAACAGACCATATGTTGCAATTCAGAAATGTTCCATAAATTAAAAAAAGACAGGAAAAAGACTCTCCTGGTAAGAAAAAAAACCCAAAGAATCAAATATTACACCAAGACTTTAAACAAAATGAGTTTGAGAAAATAACTGTCTTGAGAGACACAATAAAAGTACATCCTTGTTTATCCCATTCAAAATTCCACAATCAAGGCCTTCCTATATTTTTTATTGATTCATACACTGTGAACTAATACCCAGCCAACATACCTAGGCCAACAGTGGGTAGCTGTGGGTGAACTGTGGAGGTGTGCCGGCAGGGCAAACCCACAGTCATCCCACGCAAGCCCCAAGTGGGTGTGCTCACACAGGGACCACAGCAGTTTTGCCCTTTAGGGCCCCTGTATGGGTTTTCTAAGGGTAAGTTCACCGTGTGTATTGATGTTGTGGGGAAAATTTGCTACTGCTGGAAATGTGCTTAAGTCGGCCAGCAGGGCCAACCCATCCGGTCTAAGATCAGTGGGACCATCATTTCTTTTCTCCAGAACCATGAGCCAAAACACATCTCACTTTTGCAGGGAACATTTGGAAAAATGTTTTTTAAAAAAGCAGAGAACTCCAAAAGCACCCAACCTAAACCCTACTGAAAGCTGTTTTCACACATTAACTTCAACTTTTTGAAAAAAATTTTCAGAAGCGTTTGTAGCACACAGCATCACTACTGTAAATATATCGGTTTGGGCGAGGGGACTGGGAGCGCGCAGGACACAAGACGAACACTTGTTTTCTCATTAGGGTAAATTGGCACAATATGATAGGGAGTATCTAATTTAATGTTGGCATTCTCACATGCACCTATATCAGATTTAGAGAAAGATTCAGAACTGCATTTGAGAAAATTGCTTCAGATAGTTTGGGATGAGCATGTACCTGGAGTGAGGGTAAAGTACCCAAGACATGCTCAGCATATGTAGGAATTCTTTCAAGACGGCTCGGGGTAACCTCATGAACACCCACAGCCATTATCAAAGAAAAACGTGGCTCCTTTGTCCAACCATTGTGCAAATATTTTTCACTTTGAAACACTTTATTTGCTCACCTAATTCTGTGTGGGTTATCTCACAATTTAAATGGACTGTTTTGCTGTAAAATGCAGGAACACTGTCACTGTGGCACTTCTTTTTATGGGATATCTTTAGCAGCAGAGTCGTGTCATGTAAAATGGAAAGTGGTGACAGAGACAGTGCTAAATGCCACGTGAAGCAATTAGATTTAAATGGGTTGCACTGTGTTGCACTGTGTTGCAGGTGAACACTGGCCTTATTTGAGGAAGGTGGTGCTGCTGGTGTTAGAGTTGGTGGAGGTATTTGGTGGCAGAAATGAGTGTCCTGCCGTGCCTTTTTGTTTTATCATAGATTTATCTCAGCTTTGAGGTCAGAGTCGGGAAGATTTTACGTCACAGAATGAGAAGTTTTACAGTCTCTTATGTTTACTGCACTATGACTAGACTATGACTAAATGATGTGTTAGCTTATATTTTTAGATGATGATTATAAAATTTTAATCTCTGCCAGTTTCCTGCTGCTTCTTTTCCAAAATCATTCATTTACATTTTAAAACATGATTATTTCTATTATGCCATACATATAGTTATATTTCATCTGCCACATTTAACAGCTTATAGTTAAAAAGCGTTTTGATGCTTCCAATGATGCAATTTTGACTCTTGTTTCATGTGTGATCAGTGTACCAAAAACTACAAATCTGTGCCCCTGGTAAGACAATAAAACATTAATTCATGTACAAGTGGCCTTTCTATGTGGAGCTTGTATGTTCTTCCTGTGCTTTCTCTCTAGCTTCCTTCCACAGTCCAAAGAAATCATGATGCATGGTGTTTTGTGTATCCAAAACCGTTGACTAACTATATGTTTTCGATGACGTTTTCTCACTGATATTCAATGATATGAATACCCCTTCTCCACTGTTTAATATAAATGTATGTAATAGCTACTGTTAGTGTTTCATATAAGACCAGTTGTCACCCTTGCACTCTTAATTAAAACCAGATTTTCCGCCATAGCCGATGACAACGTCAGCAAATCCAGCCTCAATCATAACTGTGCGCACTTCAGGGAATATAGGGACATTTCAGCTTCTTCTTCTTTCCCATGTCATATACTTACAGGGGTTACGGAGAACTGTAAAAACATCCATGTGATATCCAAAGCGGCGATGAGATACACAGCGTAAATTGTTGTCATCCTCTGTGAATGTTCTGCGACGTTTGAGGAAACAGAAGCTTTGTCCGTTTCCTCGTTTCTTTCACCTCTTCGACTCATTTTTGCTCCTTGCTGACAACAGGTGTAAAAAAAAAAAAAAACCTTAATGTGTACTCTCTTCAACGAAAGTAAACTGGCAGACAAAAACGTCCTTTGATCTGGGGACCTCTTGCACAAATTGTTAGCCAACCGGTACTCTGGTTGTACTTTGGAACATGAAGGCGTTACCAAGTATGACGTTAGTCGGTTATTAAAATAGTTTCCGGTCTTTACATTGTTTGGCCGTCGGTATAGGCGGACCTATCGCTGACTTTATCTACGTATCAGGCAGAGCAGTTGTTAAAAAAACAGCAATGGGCACGTAAACGTTTATAGAAGAAAATCCTCAGGAAGTTTGTACAGTGATGCGTTCAGGAACTCCTACTAGACTCGTACATTAAAGCATTTTCGAGATCTCTCATTTTTCCTGTCTTGTTTCGAGCATAACATTGATGTTGTTTTTTAATATGATACAAAACAACATATCACATGTTAAAACTGTAAGATTTTTTATTGAAAAATATATATTTAGGTTAAATTTGATTCTCGCTTTTATAGCATTACAGGTATTTAACAGTTAAGAGCCTCGTTTTTGTGTTTTATCATTTTATACTGTGCCAGTGTTTCAGTAAGTAACAGGTCTGTTTGAATATCTGCAGAATGGTTTTTGACACTTTCTTGTTGAAATTTGTGGAAATTGAGCTCACAGTGCCATTCAAATGTGTTGTTTTGTAGATCATTGAGTTTGAAGTGGGAGAAACCTTTACAAAAGATATTTATAAAAAACGAGTCAAACGCCTGATTGTTATTGCCATTAAAAAATGAAAAACAAAAACATATCTATGAGAGCTTTTTGCACATTAAAATTTGAGCCACTAACTTAGCGCCCATAATTGTGTGATCTATTATAAGCATCAAAATATCAGGTTTCTCATCATGTCTATCTAGAGATCAGCATTACAGAACAGCTTGCAATTGTTTACATTTCAGTGTCAAATTTTATCATCATAACATGGCAAGGGTGAGACTGTGATTTACATGGAACATTTTAAAAAGAAGTGATAAAAACGTTGCACATATGCACCTGCAGGATGTCACTAGTCTCTCCCGGTGCTCTGTTTTGATAGCTGTGTCCCAATTCAGGGTCTGCATTCATCCACGCATCCTACACAGGCCACGCTTTTCTAGGCTACATCCTTGAAGGGACTCCCCCTGATCTGGGACACAGCTTATGTACCACCCTACTCCCATTCCTCCACCTTAATCCATTTCTAGAGTTCCTCCATTCAGATCAGACTTCTGGGCCAGCCATTTCATTATTTCAGTGCTGCCAGCTTCAAAGCTTTATTGGAAATTTTGATCTAAAGCTGCTGGCAGGGAATGGGCAAGGTGATGGTGAAGGAACTTCTAATGAACATTAATGCTGTGCTTTAAAAAGTCCAACCTCTTCAAAAGAAAAGATTCCCCAAATCATGATGCTTCTGGGTTCTTTGCAGCAATCAACTTGTTCACAGTTGCAGAAAGAATCATCCTGCAGCCTTCAGTTCATGAAAAAAAAGAAGTTATGTCATGATTGACATAAATTGTCAGATTATGAAATATTCTGGAGCTACATCCCTTTTACTCACGTTTAGATTATTTTAAACTAGAAGAAGAGAAATGTGGGAAAATTTAAGCAGTGCTCTAATATTGATTGTACAGTATATGAAAATCTACAATCACCTGTCTTTTTGAGGTCTTGTTATAGTCTCTGGGTGCCCTCTTGTGGTACAGTTTCAGTTATAGCACAACTGTCCTGCAAGGGAGTGAAAGAGTCTCGCTTCTTTATATGGGTGTTTGCATTTTTGCTTTTATAAAGTCAATAATTCATCATCTAATCTCATTTACAGGTAGAATGGCTCATTTAGAAGTGAGGGTTTTCAAATATATACTTCATGTATCTGAAGAAAACTAAATTAAGGAAAATCAGCAAACACACAGAAACACCACATGTCCACTTTGAAGTTAATTAAAATAATTATTTAAAGGGATTTTTGGAAAAAGAATTAAAATAACTACAGGCTTTCAGTCTTTTTTTTCTTTTTCTTTTTCTTTTTTTCTTTTTCTTCAGCTGGTTAAAATTCAGAGTAATATAAAATGCAAAAGGCTTGAATAAAATGCTTTAAATTTGTTTGTTCAAAGTTAGGTTAAACACACCTAAAGCATCTTCAAACGACTACAGAAAGATCCAAATGTCTACACGTATGCGGCACTGGCTGGGCACGTGTGTGAAAGATTCATTCATTTATTCATTCATTCCATCCACCCATTCAATCTCTTTCGTTTATTTATTCATTTTTTTAGGGTGACTTTTATTCTGAAGGCGGCTCTTTTAAGTTCTTATTTTGCAATCCGAGAGCGACCTCCCCCCGGAAGTACTCTACATCATCTGTCCGTCCTCCGGGCTGTCAGATGAGGGTTTCAGTTGATCCGTTTGAGAAAAAGATTCTTCACCGGTTTGGTATGTAGATATCAGAAAGAACAAAACAGCGTGAACATGCAGATCCTGACTCCTCATGTTTACTGGGCTCAGCGGCACGGAGAGATTTACCTCCGAGTGGAACTGAGCGATGCCAAGGTAGGACAGTCCCCAACATCCAGCTGACTGCTTTCAGCTCATTGACTCCATTTATAATGTTTCATCCTTCACTCGGACGGGCTCGCCGTTTAATTTTGCTTTTATTTTCTTGCTGTTCTGGGTGTTGCTGTTACTTAGCGGGTGCTTTCTTCGCTGTGGCTGTACTACAGCGGACTTTGTAGCGGTCACAGCTAGCCAGCCTGGCTGTTAGCTGATACTTTAGCTACCGTCACAGTTGTAAAATGGATTTATTGACTGCTAATACTTACTTCAGCTGGCATGACAAAGCAGACAACCAAAACAATTCATACACGCTTCTCCTGTGTTTAGAAAAAAAGCGCATAATTATTTTTAAAGCATAATTAGTACTTCTCGGTGGGCACTGTTACAGTTTGCCGTCGAGGTCCTTCAGCACTAATGGGGTTTAAAATGTAAGGAAGTTTTCTGTAAAGAAGGTTAATGCATTAGTGATAACTGAGTGACTCCAGAGTGACAGTTGAAGTTGGTGTTTTAGTGTTACTTCCTTGTTTTGTAGCTTCTCTCTCTGCAGTTGTCCACCTCTAATGTTTCCTTAAACACAGCCGAGTTTCAGAGAACTGATATTTCTTTTTTACCGATTATGGCTGTGAATGATAAGGAAATAATAATAATAATAATAATATCTATTTGAATTCCCCATACCTCCAAAGTAAGATTTCATTGGACAGTCTAAAACACAAAAACGATTCAGTTTCTCTACAAATACGACCAAAAAACACCTTAAAACCACTAAACCACACTAAGTTGTGAAAATGTTATTTTCTGTACATCCCACCGTGTTTCAATCGTTAAACAAATTCTTTAGCATCATCGTCAAAGGAAAGCAGTAAAGCTTCTTTTTGTTTTCTTTTTTGCAGAAGTTTGTTGTCTATTAAAAGAATATGAAACCATCTACTGTACTCAGAGATATAAAAAATAGATCATGTCAGCTAAAGTTTGACTTCCTCGCTTTTGTAGTTGCACTTCACTTATGTCAGCCACATGGCCGTGTCATTTCTATAAGCTTGGCATCATTTGTTTACAGCTCCCTATATTTCATAGTTTCACCAAGTGAACTAAAATTTTTCCCCACACCTAATGTTGATTTTTAGTTATTTGCCGAATAACTTTAGTCTGTGCCCAGTGTAAACATGTGTGTCTAAACAATGATCCAGTCTAACGGGCCGAGTTTATGACAGTAGCTTCTTTGACTTCATCCCCCATCTGCTGCACAAATGTTTATAAAAGATGCATGATGTTTAATGGTTGTTCTGGATCTTGTTTAGGCTCTTAGGAGAATGAATGAAGGGAAACTCAAACAGTCTCCGAGAACACCACCCGTCACACACAGACGAGTATAAGCAACTCAGAATAACTGCTTTAAAACTTAATAGCACAACATTACCACCTCTAAATTGGCCGTAAAGTTGAATCAGCAACTCTGCACTACTTTCAACAAAACTTATTGCAACACAGTTTTGTGTACAGTATTGTACTGTATGTTTAGCTTTTCATCATTTCATCATCTGACTGTATTGTGAAAGTCTGATGTTGCTTGTCCTTAAAACAAACCAGCAGTTTGAACATTTGATCTTCAGTAAGAGTCAGTGGAGGTAGAAAAGTCTTTTCCAGGGCTGAAGGAAAATGCAGAAAAATCCAGAGATAATGTTAGCCAAGCAAATCGACTCGGCAGAAAAACCACCCAACACTGGATGCACTTAGCTTGACAAAGCTACCTCCCATGCAGTTTGTGGTGACTACATGGTGCTCAGAGCTTGGAGGTGTTGCACACTCACAATCGCTTTTGATTGGAAGGTGATTGACAGGAGGCAACCTTTCTGAAAAGAGTTGCAGTCTGACTTGGACTAACTCCAGTCACTCTCAGATGGATCGTCAGAGGTTTGCAAATTTATTTGGCTGATTCGTAAATGCAGACCGATTGCCAGCATGGTGCCGTCAGTCTGAATGAGTCAACAGATATGTGATTTTCACTGATTTATCACAGGTAATTTCTGAAACAGATTGCGTGTATTTACCATCTTGACCCCATTAAATCACAGACTAATATCAGACTGACTCTATCTAATGGAAACATATATGGAAGGTTTTATTGACAAGAGCTGAAATCAGATAACTTCATCATTGGCAAAGTTTAACTTTGAGGACATAATTTGAAGTTGGGGAAAAAGCAATGATGTTAATATTTTTGCAATACTTTTGCATCACAGAATGTTAAAAATTACAATAATATTGTAGTGTGAGTAAAGTATTTGAAGTATTGTGATAAATTCGTATCGTGGGCTATGTAAGGATTCATTTTTCTTTCAACAGAGAATATCACCAAACCTAATGGGTCATTTCTAACTCATTGGTTCATCCACTTTTGGGTTGTGATGGCAGCTTTTGTGTTTTTCAGAATGTCAACATCAGCCTGCAAGAACACAATACACTTCAGTTCAGAGGTTGGTACTTCATTTTTGTGCATTTAAAAAGAAGAAAATAAAGATGAAATAAGAATGAACTACAGAATGATACATAACCACGATATATTTACACAGTTTTGTCTTCTTGTATTAATGCTTTAGCATTTTGTAGTGAAAGGTTCACTATAAATAAAATTTGTGCTTAATTTGCTTACTTTACTGTTAAAAAAACAAAACAAAAAAACCTTGTACCACAGCACAGGGTCATGGAGCTAAGGGAGATAATGAATACGAGTTCAAGTTGGAGTTCCTGGAACCTGTTAGACCCGAGGTACTGCTCTTTCATTTTTGAAAGTTTTAAAGAATTGACAGTTTTTTTCCTACTAAGATTGTTACATTGTGCCAATAGTGTTCTTGTCCTTCTCCAGTTTTAGTGTGAGTGAATTTAACATGAACACTAACTGAAAAACTGACTTAATATCTGACAAATAGCTGTAGGTTTTATTTCAACACACACACAGGTTGTACAGTATGCCATGTTATTTAGACTCGATTTAATACTCTGTTTTCAGATCAAGCACAATTCCACTGAGCGTCAGGTGGACATCAAAATCAAGAAGAAGGAGGAGCGCTGGTGGGACCGGCTGACACTGCAGGAAAAAAAGCCTCTGTTCCTGGCCCCAGACTTCGACCGATGGCTGGACGAGTCGGACGCTGAGATGGAGCTTCAGGCTAAGGCAAAACGACAATGACTCCAATCACCCTGAAGACTCAGAGTAAAATGTGTACCACATAAAAAGACTTTTGGTTGCTAACAGCGTGTCTGATGGGAAGTCAAAGGACTAGAAAATGTAGTCTTTGTAGTTGCACATAATATTACATAACTTATTGTGATCTGGCAAGGTTCAGCTTTGGACATGTGTAATTTGAAGGTAAACTTCATGTCACTGCTCCTCCTTACTGCTGAAAGACACTAAATCAGTTGTTTTGGAAGTCCTGCTAATATTTAACATACTTATACAGATAAACACATTTCATTGTATAAGTGTTTTATAATTAAGGGAGTCGTGTTTTGAACTTTCTGGGGCATCACATCATCTGCGTCTACTACGGCTATCAATTACAAAGCCACGATAGCTTTTTGCATTCCCAATAAAAAAGATACATTTCTTTTCCACGCACGAAATTCATCACCTAGCTGCTTTGGAACTGATGAGAAGTGTGACTATTTGTAATTCATTTGTTGTTCTTTTAGGAGGAGAAGTTAAACAAGATAAGTGTGGAGTCAAGAGTTCGTAATGACCGTGAGTTTCACAGAGTTCTTCACCTTCAAACAACCTGAAACTCAGATGTCCTGTATCACCTGTGTTTTGGCTTTTTTTTAGGAATTTGCTGTCCTTTAGAGTAAATTCTGCAGATTAGTTGATTTGAGTCATTTTCCCTCTTGTTTCCACAGCCTTCCTGGGTCTGAAGAAAAGCTACTTGTTCATGTACAACCTGGTGCAGTTCCTGGGATTCTCCTGGGTCTTTGTCAACATGACTGTCCGCCTCTTCATTCTTGGTCAAGGTTTGTAAAGGGAAAACAAATTTCTTAAAGCATGGAAAGGCAGGCATTTTTTGGAAACGTGGAGCAAAATGAAATGATAACCTTTTCAATATATTCCAATTGAAGTGGTCTGAGAGGAAGCTAGACATCTGCACTTTATCTTCACTGGTTTTCATTTAATTCAGTTTTATTTATATAGAGACAACAACAGTCACCCCGAGGCTCTTTGTATTGTAAGGTAAAGACCAGGGGCGGAAATTGATAAGAATTTAGCAATTCAGATTCCATGTATCAATTATTCATTATCAATATCACTTATCGATTTGATTCTTTATGAGTTCTCATTGGGTTCTCATTGGCTCCACTTTGAGAGTCACCACCATTACGAAGCAGCATATCAAAGACATTACATTTGTGCAGATTAACTGCATGCTGTGTGATCACGCTGTGTGTATGTTGGAGGTATTTCCCCTCTTTGTTGTGATCATTGTTGGGGTCGTTATTCAAAAAAGTAATGTATTAAAAAATTTTCTTAAAAGTAATGCAGTACTTTACTTAGTTTTTCCTCTTGGGAGTAATTAATTTGTTTTACTACTCATTTTATTATTTTTCTGTTTCTCCATAAAATGACTTTAAAACACATTTTCTCATCATTACCATTTAGCAATATAAGCCTATAGCAGGGGTGGGCAACTCCAGGCCTCGAGGGCCGGTGTCCTGCAGGTTTTAAATATCACCCTGGGTCAACACACTTGACTCAAATGATTAGTTCATTACCAGGTGTCTGGAGAACTTCAAGACATGTTGAGGAGGTAATGTAGCCAATAAAATCAGCTGTGTTGGATCAAGGACACATCTAAAACCTGCAGGACACCGACTCTTGAGGCCTGGAGTTGCCCACCCCTGGCCTATAGGCTACAGTCCCATGCACCAACACAAATCCCTATCCTAATCAGGACACACGTGATCTTTCACTTAGTATTTAGGTACGAACAAAAAGCCGACAGCACAAAACAAAGATGAAAACCAGCACAAAGAGACTTTAAATCGATCGCCACGGGGATTCTACTGTAGAACAATGAACAGGTAGAAACAGAGGCTGAAGCCTGGCTGCTCATCACTTTGTTACCTGTTGAAGTTTAGGGTCTGGCTGCCGGGCTGGGGTTGGCATTTACTCAGTTTTTACTTTGGGTTCTTGGCTAGCTTAGCGTTAGCATGCTGTCTGCACTAAGTGCAGATGCTTGCAAAGAGCCAAAGTTGTGTTAGCAGCATAATGCTATTGTTTCTGTCCTGCATGCAATTTGGACTTTACCATCTCATTCTTGTCTTTTTGTGCAATAAAATATAAATAAAATGCCCATATCCACGCTGTAGACTGCGCCGCTATTTTCCTTCTCTGACACAGGAACTGAAGTCAGCTAATTCAGAAGTGCAAGTGGAAACGATAAGCGTGACCCACAGACACAGGCAAGACAGACTATTTTAAGGAAATTTTAAGGAATTTAACTACTTTTGATACCCATCCCTAGTAAATGATGCAGAGACAACCGCAACAATCAGACAGTCCCCTATGACCAAAGGCAATTGGAAGACAATAGGAAGGAAAATCTTCCGTTTAGCAGGAAGGAAGTACCAGGCTAAGGGAGGGGCAGCCAGCTGCTCGGACTGGTTGTAGGTGAGGAGAGAGAAACAAGACAAAAGACTCACTGTGGAAGAGAGAAAGAGATGAATAATAAGTAATGATTAAAGTGGTGTACAAACACAGAGGGTGAAGAAGAAACACTTAGTGCATCATGAGAAGCCCTAGGTCTATTGCAATGTAAATAAAGGAGCGTTCCTGAGGCGGCTCTCAGGATTTATAAATCCTGGGAGACTTTGGATTGATACAGGTCTTTTCATGGATGAGGTGCCCCTGTTGGCTCTGCTATGAAATGCAGGTGTGTGATCACACCCTTGTAGATGCTGGAAATTGTAATTAAGTGGCAGAAAATCTATTGTTGAAGTTGCTGTTCAGTATTGGCAGGAACTGCCTATAAAAGGAAGAGTTTTAAGGAACTCTGTAAAAGAGAATCTGACTATTAACTCAAACACTCGCCAGTATCAGCACAGTAGATGCATAGAACTGAAGTTACATCAGGCAACCAATACATTTTCAATGAGCCCTTTTTCTGCTAGACAGATAAGCTACAAAGTGCTTTTCCTGTCATATGTAAATATGTTATAATGGTTAGTAAGGTAGCGACGTCAGATGTTTACTACCATTGTATTATCACAGAGTACACATTCAATCCAGTCTGTCTGTCTCTGCCATGTTTGTCTAGCCAAAGTGCTGAACTTCAAACCATCTCATTACTTATCTTGAGGTTCTTTTGTGCAGTAATTCAACCTTAAAGAGCCAAAATGCCCTTCTTCACCTCTTAGAAACTTTGGAACTTTTGGCCTGCAGCGTAATTCACTGCTCAAAAAGTGAAGTGAGCACTCAGTATAACATAAAGTCAGTTAAACTTCAGGGATATCAGTTAGGAATTGTAAACCATTCAAGCTGCCTGGTACTGGGCTGTGAGCACTAAAGGATATTAGGTTCTCAGGCCTCCCTCACGAAGTCTGTTTCCGATTGTTTGGCCAGAGACATTGGCACCAGTGGCCTGCTGGAGCTGGACTGCCCCGCCCAGCTCTTTTATGTAACACTCCATCTCCTGTTATGTCTTCCATACTCTTGAGACTATGCTGGAAGATACAGCAGACCTACCTCTCCACTGCACCTGTTGTCACTTTCATTTACACCATAGCAGGTGAAATAGTTTATGCTTTTGTAGCTTCTGAATTATCTGCGTGCGTGTGTGTTTGTGGGGGGGGGACTGAAAAGAAGCGAACACAATCGGCAGGAAAATAAAAACAAACAGGGAGAGAGGTCTGTGGTTTTATTTGTGAGGAGCTATTCACAGATAAGCTCAGTTCAATAGAAACAGGAACACAACTACACAGCAAGGATTTGTTTTGCAAATGATCATGGTTATGGATAGTGGCTCGGGCAGCGTGCTCGCTTAATCATGTCCTGTTTTTGTTTCTCTCTCGCCCCGCACAGACTCGTTCTATGATACCTTCCACACCACAGCTGATATCATGTATTTCTGTCAGATGATGGCCGTGCTGGAGGTCATTAATCCTTTGTTGGGTCTGGTTAAAACTGGAGCTTTTCCCGCTATGATACAGGTAACATCTGGCGACACATTTTGCCCCGTTAGTTTTTTGTTTTTTATTTATTTATTCGTCTTAACTACAAAATTGAAAGGTCCTGCACATGTGCACGACATGATTTAAAATGTTCACACACATACGTGCAATTTATTTTACCTAGAGAGTCTCATGGCACCACAGAATGACTTATTTATTTAATAATTATGTAATAATTTATCATATACCTTAAAGTAAAATAGTAAAACTGAAGAGCTTTAACACCGAGCTCCAGTCTGCAGGCCTGTGCTTTTATGACAGTCAGCTTTATCTGGCCTTTAATTGTGCCGTGTGCAGGTTGCGGGGAGGAATGTTATTTTGTTCGTCGTCTTCGGCAGCCTCGACGAAATGCAGAACAAGCCCGTTGTCTTCTTCGTCTTCTACCTGTGGAGCACCATCGAGATCTTCAGGTTAGCTCAAATAGCCTTCCTCCTCTCTCCCGTTGAGCATGTGCTGTCGCCCGTTCTAACATCAGCCCAACTTCCTCTACATCAGATACCCGTACTACATGCTGGCCTGCATCAGCACAGAGTGGAAGATGCTAACGTGGCTGAGGTACACCATCTGGATTCCTCTTTACCCGCTGGGGGTCATAGCTGAAGGTTGGTGATTTTGTGGTTGGCTAGCAAGCATTGGTGTCAGTTGTGGGTAGTTGTTACTGATGGTGTGTCATTGTTTGCTTTTTTTGTTTTGTTTTGTTTTTTTTCTATCTAGCGGTGGCTGTGATCCAATCCCTGCCCATCTTTGATGAGACCCGTCTGTTCAGCCTGCCTCTCCCTGAGATGTTGGGACACTCTTTAAGCTTCTCCTACACTTTGCAGCTCTACCTGGTGTTCATGTTTCTGGGTAAGACATCTGCTCACGTACCACCATAAAATCTGATTCACTTCCACTTCCAGTCTGCATGCCAAAGTATCTTTGGGCAAGTTGCTGTAATCCCAGGTTGCTCCCATTCATCAGAGTGTGATGGTTGGGTAGAAAAAGGACTTGTATCAGTGTGTGTTAATGGGTGAATAAGATATATTGTATTAAGTGCTTTCAGTGTTCAGTAGAGCAGAAAAGCACTATATATACATGTGTGTATTTGTACGGCTTAATTTTTTTTTCTTATCTGCCTCCCTGTTTTCTTTGAATCTCATCTTAGATTATGTGTTCCTCTGTAGGCTTTGTGTCCTGTGTATTGGCTGTTTGGGAATAATTTTCCGTCTTTATTGCGGTTTTTCGCTTACCCAGCCAAAGGACTGACGAGCTTGTGTCACAGCAACATGTCTGCAATCCATTCGTCTGTATCTCCACAATTCACATGAATTGCTACTTCTTCTGTTTGTTGGAGTATTGATCAGATTTTAATTAAACTTGAACACACTGATCACCAAATGGATCTTCTCCCAAATTGTGCTCAAGGTCACATTTTTGTAAATCTGTCCAGGTGGTTATGACAGTTTCTGAGTTTCCTTGAGTTCTAAATGGATGTGAATTCTCATTAGTTTGTGCCATACAGCCAATCAAGGACTTAATCGATAATGTTGTAAAATTCTTTCACACATTTTTGTGATGGATTGTGAGTCAGATGAACTGCTACGTCACTGACGTTCTGGTTTATTTGTTACATTTAAAGCAGGCCTTTGAAACACAAAGTTTAGTTTGCTAGTCTGCAGAGACACTACGTTCCTTGGGTCATCTATTCCAGGAACATGCCAGTGAGCTTCATACTGACAGAAATCATCTCCCCACAGGACTCTTCATCAACTTGCGGCACCTGTACAAGCAGAGAAAAAGACGATACCGCATGAGGAAAAGGAAAGTCCACTAACTGATCGACACTCTTGCCTTGCGCACAATTCAAAGCAGCTGGGTTTTCTTTGGTTTTTTTATTTCCTGTTCTCATTTTCATCCACACACACTAAGGTGATGTTGGAGTACTGGTCACATTGTTTCTCCGCTGTGTCAACTGTGTCCTGTACTGTAAACGCTTCTGTAGCAGACGGATGGATCACGGATGCTGAACAGACGTCTCCTGGCAGCACCGTATGGGCTGATCTTACTGCTGAAAGATTGAATTGTTTATTGTCTGTATTTATTGAAATTCCCACACTAGAGGTGTCTTTATAAAGGCGTGTTTTTGTTTGTTGATGTTTTGGGACATAAATAAGAGAAGGGATTCTTTTTTTCTTTTTTTTTTATCACAAGAATGGAAATAATTAATGAGTGCTGTTTGTTTGTTTGTTAAACAAACTCCTGGAGAAATAAGAATCCTTATAATTGTGATTTATAAATAGCGATTTAGTTCATAATTAGAAAAGATATTGTTAATGTATAATTAGGAACCAATTTAGGACCTCTTTTGTCTTTCATGTATTTCACATTATTTATAAAACTTTAATAATGATAATGTTGATCAAAGTTGATCTTTAAATCATGTTTACTGGAGCTTTATGGTATTTTAAGCCACTTATTACAAGTCACACACCCTTTACCATCATATTTCTCCTTACATATGGTTGCATGTAAATGCATTTGAAAGCTGATACAGTTTGGATGCCGTTCTCTGTTCTGATCCAAGATGCAACTCCTCTATTAAGTCCTGTCCAAAGTTATCTTCTTCAAGGTTTTTGAAAGTCTTTTTCTGCTTCAGTTGTGGCAAGTACATGAGTGAGCGAGAGTCTAAACGTGGGTGTCACACCCACTTGAACACAAACCACGGTGTAAACACGGCAATACTGTATCCAAAAGAGAGGTTTTGTGATGAGCAGTCTTTACCATGCTAATATGAACGCTCCACAAAAAGCTCCGCTGTGAAGTAAATGTTCCAGAAGTTAAGGTTAAGCTATAACACCACTTGAACTTTTAAAGCTGTTGTGTCAGATGCCTTTACAATAAAACACTGTGGCTGCAAACTATGAACAGTTTTAGAGTTACTTTTTTTTTTTCCCCCTCATTGGTTCCACGGTGCATTTGCAGCACTCAGCTTTGGATGAAGCTGTCAGTCACTCAGTGCTTTGAATATTAACAAAGTCATGCAAATGTTCTTATTAGTTTGTTTGTTTTGGGAGTGATTCACAATCCTACATACAGATCCTTGTGTTAGTTTTGACAGTAACGTGTGACAGTAGCTTATGCATTTACCTCATGATTTTAAAGTTTGTTGGGGGGTTTTCTACTGGGTGTTTCAGTCACCCCACATCCACTTGATTTCACTAACAGATCCTGCTCAGTGCATATAAAACATGCATGAAATGTATAGATAATATGAGGAGGAGCTGTGCATGCCTTATTTTTTTGTCCCACTATTTCATCATTTGCTTAATTGTTCACCATTTCCCAGCCACTCTTATTTGTTTGCTAAAACGTTTGCCATTTCATTTGTGTGTTCATAGTCATTTTTTTATGTTTCTCTGTTTGTGAGTGGATGCCGTTTGTGAGATATGTATTGGCCACACAACTTGATATGGAGTGCTTTGCATGTCTATTTGTTTTTCTTTCTGTGTTTTCATGCAGGCAAATTCAGGCCGGTGCTGGACCTTTTAATACGTTTTGTTTCTTCACAGTGTTTGGGGAGGGGGAAGATGAAATAAACATTCTTCTTTTGAAAATTACTTTGTCATGTCACATTTTGGAGTGTATTTTGTGTTCCGACTTTCTTCAGGACATGCAGAGACTTGTTAATCCTTAACGGTTAAACGTCCTTTCCAGTTTAAAATAATCCTGTTTTATTTTACATTTGGCCATATTGGTTGTTTCAACTTCCTTCCTCCACCTTTGAGACAAAATTCATCTGATTGGCCCCGTACGAACAGAAGGTTTGAACCACAGTTAGGGCTTCTGTGCTTCACCTTGAGAGCACAGGATATATGCTCTCACTGACATCATACAGAGCCAATAGGAGAAAGGAAAAAAATGTTATAAAGTGTGTTTAGAGCAGTGTAAAACCTGAGCTTTTGACTCAAAGAGATTACATTTCAAATATGTTGAAAATTAGTCGGTGTTTAATATGAGCATCCACCACTGACAGTATACACTCACAACACACAAATATGTAGGACTTCTTGCATTTGTGCAATATCTCTAACATTAGAAACATCCTCTCTCAGAGTCAGGCAGAAAAAATAGTTCATGCATTTATTGCTTCTAGGCTGGACTACTGTAGTCATGATCAGCCGGTCCTAAAAAGTCCCTGAAAAACATTCAGTTGATCTGAAATACTGCAGGGTTTGCTGAAAGGGTCTAGAAACAGAGAGCATATTTCTCCCATATTGGCTTCTCTTTTTTGGCTCCTTGTTAAACCCAGAATCAAATTTAAATTCCTTTTCTTCTCATACAAGGTCTTGAATAATCACGTCCCATCTTATCCTAATGACCTTATAGTACCGTATCACCCCAACAGAGCAACTTTGCTCTCAGACTGCTGGCTTACTTGTAGTTCCTAGGATATCTGAAAGTAGAATGGGAGGCAGAGGCTTCAGCTTTCAGGCACCTCCTATTTGGATTTGGGAGACGGACACTATCTCTACTTTTATGATTAGGATTAAAACGTTCCTTTTTGATAAAGCATATAGTTAGTGCTGGATCAGGTGACCCTGAAGCCTCCCTTAAATATGCTGTAATAGGCCTAGGGTGCTGGGGGCTTCCCATGATGCACTGTTTCTTCTTCACTCACATAGTTTCACTTTCTCTGTGTTTATACACCACTCTGCATTTAATCTTTGGTTATTATTAATCTCTGGCTCTCTTCCACAGTGTGCCTTTTGTCCTCTCTCCCCTAACCTTCAACTGGTTGTGGCAAATGGCCACCCCTCCCTGAGCCTGGTTATGCTGGAGGTTTCTTCATGTTAAATGGGAGTTTTTCCTTCCCACTCTCGCCAATTGGTTGCTCATAGGGGGTCGTCTGATTGCTTTGGTATTCTCTGTATTATTGTAGGGTTTTTACCTTACAATATAAAGCACCTTGAAGCAAGTGTTGTGATTTGGTGCTATATAAACAAAATTTTATTTTTATTTCCTTGTCCCATAAGATAAAAATTTTTTTATTTCCAAACAAGCTTTTGTTCCCTGAACGCCACATTTCTTGTTTTTCTGAGGGTCGTCCCAAACTGGACCACCTTCAGCTTCCCCCCTGCCCCCTGCTCCTGGATCAAAAATGTTCTCGCTATCCGGCCTCAATCAATCAGACTCAGGCCCCACCTCTCCCCCCCCACTGTCACTCAGCACTGGATACCTACAGGGCTGTGGCTTAGCCCCATACTGTACACCCTGTACACACGTAACTGCAGACCAATCCACCCAACCAGCGTCATTATCAAGTATGGCGATGACACCACTGTGGTTGGGCTCATGTCAGATGGAGATGAGACAGTTTACAGGGCGGAGGTAGAGAATTTTTCATCCTTAAAACAAAAGATTTCATAATGGACTTTAGGAGACATACACAGGTCTACTCGTTATAAATGGAGAACGGGTGGAATCTATCTCCACCTCCAGGTTTCTGGGCACCCACATCTCCACTGATCTCACCTGGACCCACAACACATCGCTCTAGTAAAGAAGGCCCACTTCCTCCGTGTCCTGAGGAAGAATAAGAATAACCTGGACCAGAAGCTGCTGATGGCCTTCTAGCGCTTCTCAGTAGAGAGAGCCTACTGCCTGGGTGTTAAGTACGCAGGGGCCACTACTGAGAACAGGAAGGCTGTGCAGAAGGTAATTAACACTGCCCAAAAAAATCACTGGCTGCCTTCTGCCACTCCTGGAGGCCATCGCCAGATCCTCCTGTCCCAGGGAAACCAGGTGACCCCTTGCACCCTGCTCACCACCTGATACACACACACACACACTCACAAACACACACCCCACCCCTGGCCACCCACCCACTAACCCTTATCACTCAGGCCACTCACACACAAACTCTACTCAGACCAAGTCTTTTGCACTACTTCAAGGCACTTTGCAATCTGGTCTTCTATTGTGTGGCTTTTCTGTTGTGTCCCTTCTGCTCCTGTTTGTTTATATTGCTCATGCTTGTTATTAATTCCTGCTGTTTTACTATTTCTATTTTACACCCACACAGTTGGCATGGAACACCCACAATCTCGTTGTACAATGACAATAAAGGGCTATTCGGTTCTACTTTGTGACTGCAAAATGATTTAAAGTACTTTTGCTTTACAAAACTACAGTCTTAACAAATTGTATATCATGTCAGAAGTTTTTATTAGTTACAATGAGCAGAGTATCACTATGCATACTCTGTGTTGTCACAGTAGGTCTTCAAATCACTGTCTCACTGTCCTCTGGGTGTCACATGTTTGCTAATCTAACATGAAGGTGAATGACACTCAACCTTAACAACTACAATATAAAGAGCCTAGAGCAACTTAATATGACACATCATGTTAAATATTTTAGCTAACATCCACAGGCTTTGCTAGTGGAAGCTCAGAGTTTTCCAGCCATGGTACACTCATTGATTACTCTTTGTTTTTGCTCTGCAGTTCTTCATTTTTCGGACATGTTATGGTTGCATATATTACACTATGATCAGCCTGAAGGCTCACGTCAATGCTTTCCTATTAGCCCAACTGGATTAAGATGATGACGTCAGATGTATGCTTACATTACAACAATTAAAATGAGAATGGTGAAATTATCCTTTTAAGCGGTGTTTACCCGATCTGCGCAATAGTTCGTTGATTAAAAATTAAATAAAAAAGCATTTAAGTCAGTAGAAGTTAATAATATAATAATATTAAGCTTACTTAGCTTCATCTGTTTAATTATTTTGAGGGTTTATTTGCAGTATTTCATTCCAAGCGGATATTAATGTTTAGATAACGCTTTCTTCTCTGCGACGCAAGAATTCCACGTAATAATCGGTTTCTCTATCTAAAACACCTGACCCCACCCTAAGTAGGACCCAGCTTCCCGTGCAAGTCCCTGAACGCCCCATTATTCTCCGTCAATTCAACAGGCAGCCGACTCTCAGGATTCGCCTCAAAACTACACCTGCGAGCCCCGCAGCAGTTTGAATGTTGGCGTATTGATACAGCCTCATGTGTGAGAGGGAAGGTGAAAGGTGTTTGGCTGCTTATCCTCTTAGTAGCATTATGCTGAGCCTCGTACAAGCCCTGCCATGCGGTGCGCCCTTGTAGTTCCCCAAAAACCGGAGTCAGCATCTCTGCGTCCGTTGCGCACAGCTGGAGGAGCAGTCCGCAGCGGCGCGGGGCAGAGCAGCCGGCCGCACAGGTAAGATCCGCGTCCTTACTCTCTTCACACCGCTGGTTTCTGCAATTTATCCTCTTTTTGGAAATACATTAGAATGCTGAAGGAGTGTAGATTAACGATGTACATCGACCTTGCATTATAATCCGGGCTGTCCTCAATTAAACCCCAACGCGCGTCTTTCAGTCGCAGATTTCATGTTTTGTTTTTTTAAAACATGTTGACGTTAATGCACAGCTGGCAGTATTAATTATTAGTATTATTTCATTAATGGTCGTTTACAGCACGCGCGCATTTCATCACGCTTATTTCTGTGCGCTCTTTAAGCCACAATCAGCAGGAATCTCAGTATTTACTGCTTTTATTTAGACGGATCTCCTGTTTTTTCTCGCCGCTTTAACATGTTTGACGTGTTTTCAATGCACTCCTATTATGTGAGAAGCTAAAGCCTGAGTGATTATGTAGCCATAGTAACAGGTGGCTGTCTGCATCCTCTATCACCCTCAAACACACATAGATACACACACACACACACACACACACACACTTCTCCTTAGTATATCTGCAACTATGCAAGCAGAGAGGACATTATAAATACACATGTGTTCATGATGTGATTTTAAGCTGCACGTATTTTCTGGTTTTCAGTCCTTCCACAGGTCAAAGCTGAAGATGAAACACACTTTGTGCGCACATGTGCGTTTTTGTCTGCCAGTGGCTTCTTCATACCACATAAGAGCCAGGCATGACTAAGAAATAGCAATGCATCTGACATAACTTCCTGTTTGGAGTCGAGACAATGAACGTGCACTTGCCTCAGAGGAGGAGACTAAGGCGCAGCCGCGTCCTCTTCTATATCTCAGGTGTGCTGCTGTGTTTCGTCTACACCTTGACTTTGAAGGCCAGGCTGTCACAGCCACTAGCCTCCGCCCAGACGGATGATGAAGCAGAGGTGGGTAGCGATGACCACGTGGAGGTCAGCATCCGGGAGTTGATAGCGTCCAATGAGACTGAGGAAACTAAAGCTACCCTGGTGAAAGTCGTCAACAGGACGGACATCGAACAGTGTATCTATGTAGATCCCCAGCCTCCCAAACCGCCTCCAACTCCACCGCCACTGACCACCGCAACTCCACCCTACCCCCCACTCCAGCCACCTCACAGGAAGGGTGACTACCCGGAGGACTTGTTCTCGATAAAGCAGCGTCGACAGGGCTGGGTGGCCCTGCACATTGTAGGCATGGTTTACATGTTTGTCGCCCTGGCCATCGTCTGCGATGAGTTCTTCGTCCCTGCGCTGGAAGTCATCACCAACAAGCTGGAGATCTCAGATGATGTGGCTGGGGCCACCTTCATGGCGGCGGGAGGCTCCGCCCCTGAGCTCTTCACCTCCCTGATTGGGGTCTTCATCTCCCACAGCAACGTGGGCATCGGCACCATTGTGGGCTCAGCCGTCTTCAACATTCTCTTTGTGATCGGCATGTGTGCCATCTTCTCT
>VUQG01001317.1:21259-40013 GCA_015106755.1 Etia nguti | reverse complement strand
GGAGATGCTGCACCTGACCTGGTGGCCTCTGTTCAGGGACGTGAATTTCTACATCCTGGACCTCATCATGCTTATCGTCTTCTTCCTGGATAACATGATCCTGTGGTGGGAGAGCATCCTGCTGGTGCTGGGCTACATCAGCTACGTGAGCTTCATGAAATTCAACAGTCAGATTGAGCAGGCGGTCAAGACCCAGCTTAACAAACACATGAGCATCGTTAAGGTGTGGACTACAGAGGAGCCAGAGAAGGTCAGTAAAGGCCCTGTTTTTAAAACAGGTGTTCAGTGGCTACAATTTGCACTTTTTTTCTGTCTTTCTTTTAATTTTTTGGTCTGATTGGAGAATTGTGTCTTGCCTAGAGCTGAAATCATTAATTTGGGGGCTAAAATAAGTAGTCAGTTGATTAGTTCATTAACAGATGATAATTACACAGTACGCTGGTTGGTAATCATTTCTAATACAGAAAAGGCAGTGTGTGTGTGTGTGTGTGCGCTGCTTGGACTAGCTTACCTGCCATCAGGCTTCCAGGCTTTCGTGGTCACTCAGGTTTTTTGCTCTCTAATTTTAGACAAGTGAAACTTGCTGTGACACTTTTGTTGCACTTACGGTCACGTTATCGTCACCATGAGCGACTTGAGCATCTTCTTTTGTTCTTCGTGGCTTCACACTCACTGTGAGAAGAAATGTGGGTTGAAAGCATGAAAGAAAGTAACAGCCATAAATAACTGCACATTGCTGCAAAGACTCTCACAATTCACTGAAATGAAACAAGTTCACTTGAAATTAGGTAAAATAAATAGAAGAAAGAAAAAAAAGGTTCCAGATTTGCCTTCAGACAGGCTTATGGAGTCAGTCACTGTGCAGAGGTACATTGCTACACTGGGTTTGGCTCTTTCATGAGATTTGTTGACATTAGGAGAGAGAATAAAGCGTTAACAGGTGTTAGAGTTATTTTTGCTTCAGCAATAAGAGAACAAAAGAATTTCTTTCATTCATCACTCGATTACCAAACATAAAAGGATGGATGCAGCCAAAACAGATGTTTCTGTAAGCAGTTGTTACCAGAGAGACTATCTATCCATTTATTTTCAGTATACACAGTATATTTTCTATCCTTTCATCTCCGCACAGTTGGGACTGCCGCCTGCTCGGACACACTGAAAGAGAGACAGTGATTTGTGGGTCTGAGCAGGTGACAGACTGTATTTGTGTAAAATCCTTTGATGGTACTGAACAGAGAGGACTCCAGGTGTCATAGATGGGGCGTCACAGGGTGAAGTGATGCAAGTGTCACTCTTTCTGTCAAAGCCCTGAAATACCACTATATAGAGAAATCATTTTATTTACAGTTTAAAAACAAAGGAATAAAAGGTTCATTTCCTGCAGGCTGAACAGCTCTCTGCTCTGCTGCTGCTGCTGGGAGAGGTCAGCAAATGTCTGAGGCTGTAATCAACATGCAGAACTGCATTACAATATCTCAAGTGCCCGCAGCAGGTTCGCCAATTAGCCTGAAGCATGTGTGCAATCAGCATGTGCTTCAGTATTAACACCAAGTGCAGTGAGATGCGTTGCCACATTACTGGGTCAGAATTGCTGAAATTCAAAACCTCTTCACAGATTTCAGTACATGGTGTTCACATTTATTTACATGTTCAACCATCAATTGTTTTTGTTCTTTTCATCAATAGAACACATTAATATCACATGTTGCATGCACACACACATATATACATAGATTTGGGAGCTCAGTTTAGGAGCATTCACCGTGGAAGCTGTGTATCAGCAGGAATAATGCAGTTGTTGAAGTGAAGATTAAAAAAAGGATCAGCCTCAAGGCTTAAGGGTTGTGACTTACTCTTCTGCTGATGGTGAAAAACTCACGCTGGCTGGATTTTTACCTAGATTAGGGGCTTACTAATGTCTTTGTAAAGGATTAACCTGGAATTCTTGACCTGTCTCAAGACTACAGCTGGAACCATGTCATTTCATCACTTCGTATGTCCACTCCTTTGACTGAGTTTAGACTGAGTTTCAGACCAATCAAATATGTTGCCAAAGCAATCTCTGCTGTTCATATGCTTGAATGTATACGTGTGTAGTAACCCCAACTGCTGTTAACCAGAACTGCTGTTAAACTGCCTCACTACAGGAAAGTGAAGCACCACCACCTCCACCACCTGCTGCTGCTGCTCCAGCTGCTCCAGCTGCTCCGCCAAAAGTTGAAGAAAAATCCAAACCAGAACCCGCACAACCTCCAAGCAGCCCTCAAAGTAGTAAACTGCTGCCAGACTCACAAGATGACAAGACAAGACTCAAGGTTTGAAAAACAAACTTTTTTGATGGTTTAGACCATCGACTAAATGTGAAAGATTAACAAAGCCCCAACTCTTAAAAATTAAATACAGTGAAATACTTAAATCTAGTCTTTCTATTGGCCAGTAGAGGGTGAACTCCCCGGTTGCAAAAAAGGATTTCCAGTTATATAGACGTCTGGCAAAACAACGCTAATGATCACTTTTTAAAGGACCTCAGTAAGCACTTGACTGTTGAGTTTATGGTGTCAGTGATTATTTTCAGTTCTTACTGAATATAAAATGATGTTCAATTTTTAAATTGTGGTTTAAATTACAGTCCAAAAAGATGACAAAACAGACTAGCTTTTCAGTGACCCCATGCTGTGATTAAAAAGTCAATACCACATAAGCATGCAGTGTTTCTTGGCCACTCCATCTGTCTTCAATCTGGCCTGGAAACACTAATATGGTGATGGGACAAATGGGTGATGCCACAGTGGCCCATTAGTCTTTTATATGAAGTTTATGTTGTTAGTTGGCTAAATCTCCAGTAAAACTGCAGTGTGACTTCCTCAATTTCAAAGCAAAAATTAATGTTCACTTTCAGAGGATATAATGGAGAGATGTATCAGCTCATAATAGAAAAAGATCTTAGAAGCTCAGCAGATATTTTAGCTACACAAGGAATGTTTTCCTGTCGTAGTAGCATTTAAGTGTTAGATTTACTTTTCAAATCTGTAGGTTTGGTTTATTCTATCTGTATATGCATTCTTAGCATACACGCTTGTCTGGAAAAAGTTTTAAAACCTTAGGCTTTAGCAAACATAGTGTTAGCTAACACTGTTTTGCCGCAGTTTAAATTTCCCAAAGCCAATATACAGAATAACAGAGGTGGACAACTCTGATATAATAGCATAAATGGTACAACTTCAGCTCTTTAACATAATTAATAACCTAGTAAACTAGTTACTTGAATTTACACTAATTGAATTTATCAGACTTACTTGGCCTGGCTTGCTACTATGGTAAGCTAATTAGCTGGACATGCTAATGTTAGCATCGTGTGTTAAAGCAGAGAAACATGTTGGTTAATCTGTTCCTCACATTTTTGTTGACTCTGTTTTTGGCCCTGGAACGTTTGAAACAAAAGTCAGAAGTCATTCGATGAGACAGTTTATTTGATTTTTGGGGCAGATATCAAGGTCCATCAGGCACTAGTCCTTCTATCCCTTTTTTTTTTATTGTCCAATTCTTAAAGGTGTTTGTGACAATGCAAGATAGTGACATTGGGAAAACAGCCTATAAATATTGCTACCTTTATTATTCTTTTCAGCAATAAAACTCTAGGATGAGATGACCGTGCCTGTAACATGTGACAATAATTGTTACCCACTTCATGCCAGCCATTTTGGCATGGCAGTGTAGGGTACACTCAGGTGTCATTAACAGTCCTGTTGTATTTAATGTTTTAAAACCATTCTATTTAGTGTGCATGTGTAGTACCAGGACCCTGGTTCCTCTGACTGGATCGTAGCCATAGTTGACGTTACTGATTATACCTGTTTTTCTCCTTGCAATACTTAGTCAAAATGGCTGCTCCATCAAAAGCAAAAATCCTTTTTGATTCTCACTGGTCTGCACTGGTTAGTATTATTAAAGTTTGCCTAAAGTTAAATGCTGCAGTTCTGACTACATGCCTGTTCTCCTGTAGGTGCGCCCTGCCCTGCAGCGAGGAGGCAGCTCGGCCTCCCTACACAACACCTCGCTTCGGAGCACCATCTTCCAGCTGATGATCCACACATTGGACCCTCTAGGAGAAGGTAACCACCAATGCTTTCTGGGGTGATAAAATCGCTTCTGCAGCAAAATGAGAAATTATAAATGCACTATGCTCATGAAAAACTGGTTCGACATACATATTTGGGTCAACAACCAAATATGT
Source organism: Etia nguti (assembly GCA_015106755.1). Lineage (NCBI taxonomy): Eukaryota > Metazoa > Chordata > Actinopteri > Cichliformes > Cichlidae > Etia > Etia nguti. The sequence goes on along the minus strand of VUQG01001317.1, from coordinate 35,776 downwards.
ATGTGTAAATGTCAAACTTCTAACCTCATTATTTAGCTACAATTTGATCCTTACTTTTAAAGGACATTTTGCGATGAGATATTTTATCATTTTAACTTAAGTAAACAAAAAGAGCAAGTTGTTGGAGACAGCAGGACTTCCCTAATGATTACTTTCATTATCAGTTCCCTAATAAATTTGTCTGTAATTAGATTTAATATTTCTTCTTACTTCTGTACCTGATGCTCCATCTTTCATTCATGAGTATTCTCAGCAGGAGTAATTAAATTAATTAACAAATAGTTAAATCTGCTTACAGCTTCTTTACAGTTTTCTTGACATTTATTAAAGGCCTATAAGCTTCTTATAAATGCTTAGAAGGCTTAAATAAATCATTATCATGCATACGAAAAAAGGTCAGGAGACGTGTAATTAAAAACAATAAATAAAAAACCAGGTGAAATCCTGTTGATCGATTAAATGTTCCAGCTTGTTGCGAAGCTGGTAGTGACTCAGCTGTATCCATCCTGTCCCTTCCTCTGAGTCAGTGTCGCGTGATGAACCGCAACGACCTTCAGTCTGTCCTCGAACTCACCGGTGTGCTGTTCCCTCACTCAAAGCACTGAGCCACTGTTGATCCTTAATCAGCTTTTCAATACAGGGTAATAAAAGCTGGATAAGAGCCAGCATGCTAGCAAGCCGAGCTCTTTATCCCTGTGGAAGCAGAGACCGGCTCCTTGCAGCTGGACTGCAGTACGTAACCCTAACCCTAAACGTGAGTGATTTCCAGATAAATACAGCTGTGATTTTCTGCATACAGTTCATTTATGGAGCAGCTGATTTCAGTGCAGTTAGTGTGCTGCAGTGTATTTCTGTATTTGTGCTGACAGCAGAAGAGAAGGCTTTGGTCAGACATAAAGGAATCTAATAATAATAATAATGTATACTTTATTGATCCCCGTGGGGAAATTCCTCTCTGCATTTAACCCATTCACTCAGTGAAGCTGTGGGCTGCCATTGGGCGCCCGGGGAGCAGCGTGTAGGGACAGTGCCTTGCTCAGGGGTACCTCAGGGTAGCCGTTCAGGGGAATCAAACCCCTGACCTTCCGATCACCGGGCCAACACTTTACCTACTGAGCTATCCCTGCCAATCTGACTTGTCTATTAGTTCAGCTGATCTATTAGGTTTCATTCACTACATGAGAACACTGTGAAGATTACGTGTTTATAATTCAGAAACTTCTCCTGTATTAGGGAGTGATATTTAATTGATTTTTTCATTATTTAGTTCAATTTAAACACTATTAAGGACAGCGTTCCTGGAGGATTAAAAAGTTAAATTATAGTCATTCCACAATAGTTATGCCACACAAAAAGGTACGCATCAAAGAAACTGTTTTTGAATTGTCAGGTTGTAGCTTGAATTTCTTACTTTCCAGGATTTGACTTGAGTTTGTGGCTTCTCATGTTCCTCACGAGGCTGCCTCTTACGGTGTGGACAATGACTTCAGGGCACCTGATTTAAAATATTCTTGCTAACAATGTCACCAAATTTGCAATGACAGAACTGGACAATGTAAGGAAACTTGACAAGTCATGACAGTTACATGGTTCAAACTTTAGACCCTTAATTAACCTTTATGTATACCTGATTACAATTATATTAGCAGAAGAGGAAAACCCATGAATGATGTCTTCCATTTTCTTAGTACAGTATAAGTACACTATAATAATGTATATGTGTGTAAAACTGAAATAAAGTAGTGTATTGATTGGCTATTAAGGATTTCTTAGAATCAATGTATCTTTAGAATAGTTCAAACTAATAAAAAAAATGATAATTACTTTATGAATTACAAAAATAAATTGTAAAATGCACACATTACATTTCCAAGTTTGCAGTCTTGCAAATTTTAGGCAATCTATATATGGTGTACTCAGCTGTAAAAGGAAGAGGAAGGTGACTCTAATTCTGACTTCTAATTTCACATTTACTCACAAGTTGCCAGTTATTTTGAGACCAGCTCAAACTTTTTTGTTGATAAGCAGTTATGTGTGACAGCATTTAACTCAAGCCTGTTACTACCATGCTGAGATATTATTTTTGTTACTTTGAAACATTTATTGCACCATGAACCTGAAAACTGTCAGTCAAACTGAAATGGCCCTGAAATTACAACCATGTCTGTGGTTTCCATCGTAGAAGCAGTTCTTAGAGGGGCCGTTAAAACCCCTGGCCCCAGAAAAGTCAGAAGAGGTAAGAGTGACAAAAAGTTGTTACTTGGTTGTAGCGTTTCTTGTCTTTCATTTTTTTGTGTATTTGTTTGTGGATCAAGCTTCAGATTTCCTGCTTAGTTGTGTTGCTTATCTATGTTTTGACGTCAGACTTCAGGGATTCGGGAACTGATCACAGTCACTCACCATGTGCATGTTAAACTTTTTGTCCTCATCATTTAGCCTGGCTAATACAAACCTGGCATACGAGACAATTCGCCACTGAAGAGAATAATGTTTAGAACAACAGCAGGTCTCCAGGCCAGGGATAGATTAGCCATTGAGTTGGTTTAGTTGGTTCTAGAGAAATTATGAAACCAAATGACTCCGACATATCACGTTGGCAGGTCCATCTAACACCATCTAAGTTTGGCAGATACCACAGGAAACTACAGAGGTCATATCCAGGCTTCAGCAGGTCTCAGCTGTTTTAACCAATACCTAATCACACAGACAGTATGTGCATACCAAGGAGTATGTGGGTGTTTTTGTGTCGCGGTTTGGAGAATGAGCGGATTTTCCACCTTTGATGTCAAAAAAGAAAGAAGAAAGTAATTCAGGAGTCAGACTGATAATCTTGTGCTGTGTATGTCTGCCAATCAGAAACATCTTTTAATGGTGATGTTAGAGGGGAGAGGCCAGTACAGAGGAAAGGTAAGGTGAAAAACATCATTGCTGTTGTGTTGTTTCTGCACTAGTTGTTCTTGCGGTTGTTGTTGTTGTGTTCAGTCTGGTCTGCTATTACAGACACATTTTTGACCGCTATGCATGCATTGGATGGTTGCACGTTTGTGTGTCCATCAGAAAGCTGTGAGAATCGTTGACCTTTTGGCACACTCTGGCTGTTTGTAAAGAACATGACTAATTTACCTGTGGACTAGTATCACTGGCTGATATTATATATTTGACAATTTGCATATTATTGATCAAGAAACTGATCTCACAGCCAACCAGTGGTGCTGGGGTCAGTCATTATGCAAATGTACTCTTTATAAGGTAGGGGGAACCTGCATTTAGCTGAGACTGAAGAAGTCACTTGGATGAGTGAAGAAAAACATTTCTCCCACTGAGAAGATGAACACAATCAACTTTTTGGGGTCCAATTAATAAAAATGACATTTATTGGACACTTCAGTGTATATCAATAAATACATGGTTTGACAACCTTTGGAATACTTTCCAAGTTTTTCCAAAGGTAGTTGCATAGGCAAAGACTACCCTGGCTAACTTCTGATGCACACCCAGTTGTTTTGGTCCTTAAGGAGGCCTGAAATTTGAGTTATGAGTGCTGATGTTCCACCAGAGGGCACTCTTCAACTTCCATAACAGTATAAACCCAGCAACCAAGTAAACCAAGCCAAGTCACGTGGAATGTAAACAATAAATAACAAACAAACAAAACAATGTCCATAAAGACTGGGAATATTGGATTTGTAAATTATCAGATATCGGTATTGGCCTTAAATATCTTATCTTGTTCAGGCTCTAGAGTGGATAAAAGCTTGGTATAAACAGCTTCAAATGAGTCTTAAGTAATAGGTTCACATTTTAGCAAAGGTACCAGTAATTGTACCTGTTCTCACTTTTGCGCTCACTTTTAACAGCGGCTCATTACTCCTAAACACTGGCCAGTGTGTGTTTATCAGGCCATGTTATTGTTAAAGCTGGTTGTGGAAGAACAGGCTTCACATGAGATTTGTTTGAGCAATGATTCTTTTAACTGCAGCGAAGAACAAAGTAAAGCCTATGAATGTCCCAGTGACGGGCAAACAGCAGAGCAAGTCCCATCACCGCTGCAGCGAAGGTGAGTTGTATGTGCGATGAAACGCCTTTCCTCAAAGCACACTTCCTGTGGGTGTGTTCCAGTGCCAGCAGTATTTAGTTTGACTAAATCCATAGTTTGTGTTGCACGATTTCGAAACATAACCAGGATTTCCAACAGCATCTGATTTATACGTACGTATACGTGTGTACGTTGTATTTCTCTGGCCATTTGTCCCCACAATCCTCTGTCATAACATTGCACAATTTTAAAGGGCCCATTTTTTACGTACTGTAATGCAACAGTTAGAACACATATATTTCGTACTCCATCGTATTGAAAATGACTTTAAATATGTTTTGGCATTAGGCTCAGTTTACTTTTCCCATTTTTTGTGCTATTAGCTCAAACGGGTGAAAGAATGGGTCATTCTAAAGAGCTTACAGAATATGAGCCTGGTGTTTTAATAGGATACCTCCACTGCAAAAACCCTGTTTGTGAAATTTTTTCCCTCCTAGATATTCCCTGATCAGCTGTAAGCAATTCCACCTGCTTGTCAAGTGATAAAGTATCAACTCTGATTCCGGGTCTATAGATGGAAACCAGCACGCTAACTTACTGCTAACTTCTGAGTCCATTAAACCTCATAAATCGTCTTTTTCAGGGATTCCGTGGTGTTAAACTTTATTGTAACAGCTGGGATACTCATCATTTTTATTGAAGATAAAATCTCATTGTTGCCACAGTGTTTGTTTGGGAACCGAAGAAGAGTTCTAACCTTTAAATAGATAATGATGTCAGCATTATGAGGCAGATTACAAAGTGGAAGTGTAGGAACAACAGCAACAAGGGACAGATGACGTAAAGTTACAGTGCGGGGTCATCAAGTGCATGTGTAAAAGTCACAAACACTGCTGTTTCACTAACTTCAGAATTCCAAACCTCCTCTGGTATTAACATCAGCACAAACACTGTGCTCTGGGAGCTTCATGGCTTTGGTTACTTTAGCTGAGCAGCTCCTGTAGGTGTCTGATGCAGCTGTGCATGAGACAAAGAAATTGGATTTCATTTATGCTCATCTCCTAATTTAAAAAGGTAATCTCAGGTTGCATACAAGGATCCATACTAAATGTTTTATTTTCAATTAACCGTGTGAATATTCAGATGAAGAAAGTTATTATTTTAATAGTTGCACTACTGAAATATTGTAGTCACTTGTGCTTTGACATTTATTGTGATATTGCGAGTGCACATTTGATGCTGGTCTTCTATCAATAGTCAGAGACAGTTTTGGGGTTGAAGGAGGTTGCTCTCCACAGTCAGTTCATGTGTTTGTGCGTCATAGCGTAGAGTAACGAGTTGCTTGACAGTCTGAGGTGCACAGCAAAGTGGGGCTGTGAGGAACCTGGAGAGGCCTCAACAAGACCGAATCAATGAGCCCTGAGGATTAACATGCAGATGAGTGTGCATGTGACTCTCTTCCCCGCCTTTAGTAGAGCATGTTTATTGCCAGACACTCCAATCACTCCCACTGCCACTTCATACTGGCCTCTAGAGCAGAATAATTTGTCAGTGTAACAATAAATTTGTGATTTATCTTCGCTAAGTATGAAATTAGCAGCAGTTCTCTTATATTTAGATACGTTTAAAAATAAGTCTGAGTAAATAAAGTTTTCCAAATTCTTTATTAGTGGCAGGTAAGCAAAGAAGACATTAAAAGGTCAAAGTAAAAGCATAAAGTCACTAAACATTTGAATGAGGCTGATGTGTCCTGTTTGTAAAAAGCTGCAGTGAAAGCATTTTCTCTAAATTGATTACGGGATATTTAAAATCTGCAGTGTTTGAAAAGCCGGTTAAAATTCAGTCGTGTTGTCGAAGGCTCAAACATTGCACCATGTGGTTTTCCTCTTTTTTAAGATCCGGATCAAAAGCCAAAGCCTGAGCAGCCAGCCTCTGCCGGTGCACCAGAGGGAGCAGCTACTGCTGAGCCGTCCACCTCACAGCCTCCAAAGGCAGAAGAGACGACTCAGGAAGCGCCTGACCGGCCGGACGAATCAAAGGTACGAGATGATTTCAGCTCACTGTGCAGTTTGCCACAGAAGTGAGGAAAGTGGAGATTTTAACAACTTTGATCCTATAGTTTCTAAAGTTGTGATAATACACATCCCATGCATCTTAATATGAACATAAGCGTTACTTTAGCTGTTGTCATGTTGCCAAAAAAAACTAATTAAGTTGTCAAGGGAACTAATGAAGACCTAGCAGCATCTGTATCCTCCATGTTTGGAATTGTGAAGCACTGGAATCCAGTCAGATGTTAATTACAATGTGAAGCCTGGGAAATAACAGGTGTGATGAGCATGTGAAGATGGCGTTACTGTCTCCCTAGATTTGAATAGATTAGCTCCAAATTCATATTTCTGCTCCTTTATCTTTTCAACAGGCCTGAAGACAGAAAGCTGTGACTTTAACTGTTTCTTACTTGATTTTGAATCTTCAGATTTTAAATTGGCCTCCAATTATTCCTGGCATAATGTATTTTGAAAATGCACCCAAGGAATATACTTAAGTACATGGTGTATTAGTAAAATTGAAGGGAAGATGTTAAGAGCGTTGGCTTCAATCTGCGTATTTTCAAACTAATTTAAGAGGATTTGGTTTGCTTTATATTTGCTTTCTGGTATGTGTTCTTCTCTACTAACATATTACATTTTATTTATGTGGTACAGTTCAAAATAAAGCTTGAAAATGACAAGAATTTATCATCTTTAACAAACACATCAATTGAGAAATAAAGGTAACTGTTAACACCCACACAAGTTGCTTTCTGTCAGTTTAGTGTCACCTCAGTTTTCTGGCATACTGACCTCAGATCACACTTTGCACAGAGGCCTGTTAATATGAGCTACCAGCACTTTTTGAAAACCACATTGCCAAAGCCAGAAGCTGTGAACAAGGCCGTGAGGAGGTTGGATAACATGCAGTGTTGAAGAATGATGGACGGCCTAACACAAGCACACTAGTTTATACTTTTTGTTAATTTATTGTACATGTATGCATAAAAAATAAAAAATGAGTGCCAGTAATGTTGCAGAATATTAACAAAGTAATAAAGTAAGATATTAAAAAATAGCAAAGTAAGATATACTTAATTTATCCTAAAAGTTGGGAAATTACTGTGTTAAAAACAAACTAACATGAAAAAGAACCTTGCTCAGTGAAGTAAATACAATGTACAAAATAAAAATACACAAGTCAGCCCACAGAAATGTTCCTTCTCTGTAACATATGCAGGATTACGCTTGCTGTAACTGGTGCAGTCCCTTCACATTTGTTGTTACTACTCAGATTTAACGTCTCTGTCGCCCAAAAGTCCTGAAACCAGGTACGGTCACACTCTGGTCTGGAAAATGTGAGTGTGTCAATATCTCGCTGTAACACTCCAGGATACACATCAATCTACACTAACTGTGAGCTCACATTTGTCATGATGATCACTGGAAGAGCTCCAGAGCTGAAACCCTGTCGTATCCTCCACATCCTCCAGGACTGTTGTGCTCAGGAGATAGATCTGTCAGCACCATCAGCTGGTGAAGGGTCTCCATTGCTCAGTCTCATTAAAAAAAAACAGTAGTAAGACTGGTAATAGAAGTAGACTCGTCCACTGGACGTTTCAAGACTTGCAAAAAAAAAAGTCACAATTTCATACACATTTCATACCCTCCTTCTCCTGCAGGCAGCAGCAGCAGCAACATCAGCGGGTGGATCAGAGGGCTCTGAGGGCAGCTCTGAGGATGAGAGTGGTGACGAAGAAAGCAGCGACTCGAGCGAGAGCGAAGATGACGGCGATAATGAAGACAAGGAGGAAGAAGAAAAGGAGGAAGAAGAGGAGGAGGAGGAGAACCAGCCATTGTCTTTAGAGTGGCCGGAAACCAGACGCAAGCAGGCGACTTATCTGTTCCTGCTGCCCATCGTGTTCCCGCTGTGGCTCACCCTGCCTGATGTCCGCAACCTGGTGAACAGCCCTCATCATCATTATCATTATGACCTATGACCTTAAAGCTTTACATAGTAAAATTATGTATGTTATTATCTTTACCCGTGGGATTGGAGCAGAATTGGCTGAAAACTTGGCATCTGTAAGCTGTACAAACTTGATATTTTAAGAAATATTCATGCAATGTGTGATTTTGCAGAACTTTATGGTGTCTTTGTGACATCGTGGGGCACTTTTTCAAGGTAAACTTTGACCTTGGGCACAAACAATAATGGTCAAGGTGAAATGCTCAGCTAACCTATGTACTAATGTACCCGAAGGCTTAGTATTTTGTTATGAAGTTTGAAAATGAGTCATACAAAATTCTGGGTAATATAAAGTTTTTGCTGATATTTACATTTTCACCAAAATTAAATCAACTTGAGCTGTTTTGGGGGTTTTTTTTATCTACCAACAGACAAAACTTGAAAATGATATCTAGAAAACTGTGAATGCTAGACTGTTAACAGACAGACAGATAGAACTGATTACACCCTCCCTCCCTTCGATGGGAGAATGAGTGAAGTGGATGGATCAAATGCTATCATTTACAATGGATTACATTGGATTTTTTTTTTTTTTGGATCATAGTTTCAGGATCTAAGTCTCTGTTCCCAGGTGTCATAAAGTTTTTGAACATGTAATGTGAATGGTTCTGGTGCTTTTCAGGCATCCAGGAGATACTTTGCCGTCACCTTCATAGGTTCCATCATCTGGATTGGTGCTTTCTCCTACCTGATGGTGTGGTGGGCTCATCAGGTTGGTGGAGTCTTAACACACATCATGTTGGTCTTTTATTCACACTGATGAGGACCGTGGCACAAAATTTTCCTACATATCTCTGAGCAGTTAGCCCTGAGTGATGTGAATGATACTTTAGGTGATGCTTCTGCAGTTAGTCAGGTTAGTTTAACATAAAGGAAGTTTTCTCTTTTATTTGTCTCGTTTTATTTTGCACAAGAAAAAACAAAAATTGCCCAATTTTTCCTTAAAATTGGATAAAATGAGACTTCCAAGCAGTGTTTTTTTTTTAAAGCAGCATTGCTCCAAGAGGTCCAGAGGTGCACAGAAAGTAAACCTTGAAGAGAAACTATTTAGAATTTTCTGTAATTTGAGTTTTACTTAGTCTTTGTTGGGGAAAAATGAATGAAGGAAAAAAAGACAAATGTAAAATAATGTTAACTAGTTAATTAGGCACCGATTTGGGGACACACTTTACAATTTTGGTCCCACTTAGTGCCACGTGGGTAGTTTTACCAACCAGATTGCGGATACTCATTCTGACACTTGTTTTTATCTTTTATTGTTTGCAGGTGGGTGAGACTGTGGGCATCTCAGAGGAGATCATGGGACTGACCATCTTAGCAGCTGGGACATCCATCCCTGACCTGATCACCAGTGTGATTGTGGCCCGGAAGGGTTTGGGTGACATGGCAGTGTCCAGCTCAGTGGGGAGTAACATCTTTGACATCACTATAGGGTGAGTCATTCTTAATTCCATTCAGTTTTATTTACATAGTGCCAAATCACAGCAATCGCCTAAGCCGCTTTATATTGTAAGGTATAGACCCTACAATAATACGGAGAAAGCCCCTAGAATCAAATGGCCTTATATGAACAATGACTCCCACTGTTGGCAACAGTGGGAAAGAAAAACTCCCTTTTAACAGGAAGAAACTTCCAAAAGAACCAGGTTCAGGGAGGCACAGCCATCTGCCATGACCAGTTGGGGGGGTGAGGGGAGGAAGACGGGACAAAATTTAATGTCTTATTCTCAGGCATTGTGTCTAGAATAAAGAACGAATTTATGCACCATTGTACCTGTACTTTAGTCAACAATTGCATCATCATTGTAAACAAATAAGCCAATATTGTAATCACTGTCAAAAGGTTATAAGAGGCTATGTTAAAAAAGGCCAAAATATATTTTCTTAGAGAAACAAAATAGGAGGATCAAAAAGTATAGGACACTAAATAGATCCCTGAGGAACACCTGAGGTAACTGTAGCAGACGGGGCACGAAGGTGTGATGGTAAATAGCTTGATTTGTGCTTCTGTTCTGTTTGGTTTTAGTCTGCCGATCCCATGGTTGATGTACACCCTTCTCCACAACGGTGAGCCAGTTATGGTCAGCTCCAATGGCCTGTTCTGCGCCATTGTGCTGCTCTTCCTGATGCTCCTCTTTGTCATTATCTCCATCGCCGCCTGTCGGTGGAAGATGAGCCGAATGTTGGGCCTCACCATGTTCGTACTGTACTTTGTGTTCCTCGTCCTGAGCGTTCTGCTGGAGGATCGTGTCCTCATCTGCCCTGTTTCCATCTGAGGGAAACAGCACCGTCACACAAGACTTGGTACATCCACACACGAATGATACTGTAATATAGGATCTGTTAGAGGAAGGAACTGAGCCTAATGTTAAAAGGCTGATCAGGCACACACTAGATGCTATATTAAAGGAAAATTCTACGCTTAACGTGGTTTCACATATTTAATCTGACATTTAATGACATTTAATCAACATTTTCCAGCAGCTCCGGCCTCACAGTAAAGTATTACCCTCCACCTTTTTAACTGAGTGTCTGAGCTGTGTGAAATATATTCACCATATAGTGCAAAGAGATGTACATTCAATGAAATAAGGGCTAGGATGTTACTGTCTTTGGTATGAAATACAATGAGGTATCCAACTTTGTCCTCTGATGGCAGAAAAAAAGACCGCCACAAGGCTTTAGTATGAGTGGATGCTGGGGTAATAGTGGGGTTTAAACAGCAGGCAGGGATACATTAAAATGTTGGTAGAAGAGATTGGAAAATATGAAGGTTAAATCATGGCTTTCAAGTTTGGAGGGTGTGTTTGGTATTGGACATGTGTGGCTCGCAGGATTTGATCCATTTGTGCACATTTTCAGCCGACGATCAGCAATCTGACTTTACTGCCCACAAAGAAGTGATTATTTCTTACATATTGTTTAATAGTTGGCAATGGGAGTCCACTGGGAGTGCACTGAAGCTACCGAGTTACTGAGTGTCCATATTTCCAACATTTCCAAACAGTTCTTTAAAGAAAAACAGGAAAACGATCAGACTTAACTGCTTAGTTTGCATGTGCATGATTAGAAAGCCCAAGTGGTCACAATTATTTTTGTTTGTGGTTTTAAAGCAACTATCATTGCAACTCATCATTTTCAAAGTTCATTACTGGCCATACTGTGCAACATGGATTTAATAAGCTTAAGAAGCACATTTGATGAGTGTAGATTGTACACTGGATGATGTTGCCTGCTGAATCTTGGGCAAGATGAATGGCTGGTATTTCTCATTTGTGTGTTTCCATACTAGATCCTCATTTATGCGGTCACAATAGCTGCTGGGAGAAACTATCTTTAGTTTTTCTCAAGTACTGGTGTCAGCACATCATTTCTTGTTGCACTCCTATCAATAGTCAGTGATAAAGGTTATAACAGCAGCAGTGAGATGACTGTCTTTGGTTTCAAAACCATTACAACAGCCAACTTTGAACCTCTCTCACAGTGGGCTATAGAATTACCAGTTTAGAGTACCCCAAGAATCCTCTTCAAATGCAAAAAGTGCAATAGTTTTGTATAGTAGTGAAACACATTTATCTAACACTTTAAAGATCCCAGATCAAGACCAGGAGAAGACACAAATCCTGAAGTCCAACATACAGATCCATCTGCTGTAGCGACCTGCTATGAATGAGGAAGTAGCTGAAAGAAGCATAATTAAAAAGCGTTTTATTGCGGGAGTAGTGACTGTAGAACCCCAGTATCAATAAGGCACACAAGACGAGAGACTATCAAAATAAAACAGGAAGTAACGCTAAGACCAGGACTAAGATATATTAACTTGACAGAACTAAATGTGGGGACACGACGGGGATGACAGAAAGGGATAAACTAGAATACAAGCAGACTGCAATCAGGATATAATACATGACGAATGACAATAGCATCCTAAAGAGCCAAACATAAACACAAGAGGTCCTCAGAAAACACAAGGGACGTAACTCAAATCTGTAGGTCCACGACACTCCCCCAGCTCTCTGCCAGTCTAGAACTAGAACTATATATATGTACGTTTCTGGCCGAGGCCAGGGAACACTCATTTTTTCACTGTGGCAACAACACTTACAAAATATATAGCCTGGAGGTCTTTACAGACTGTGCCTATATTTGGTATGTCCAGCACAGCAAATATTAGACTTAGCTTGCTACAAGATTTAGCTGTAGCTTCTGGAAGTATCTGAAAATGACACCACACTGCTTAATTTTCAACGAACATGAAGCAATCATAATACATTCCCATTCTGTTAACAGATTTTTTTTGTTTGGTTTTTTTTTTTGGTGGTGGTGGAATTTTCCTTTAATAAGCAAATGCTTATGGGTAGTCTCTGAGCTGACAGTATTAGGTCATTTAAAAACATTACACCCACTCCAGTAGTAATGGTACAGACTGACCGAGCAGCAAATCAGAGTCACTGGATGCAACTTCAGTTTTGTATGTTTAGTATTTCTGGAACTATCATCCCTAACGCCCTGTTCTGTATTTAACTTGACAAGTATTTTTTCATGTTTAGTGTTTAAAAGAGTTTTTGTGTCACTTAACTGTGGTGGAGAGAGTCAGCTGTGTGTGTGTGTGCGTGTGTGTGTATCAGGAAGACACACATCAGACTGTCTTAGCTGTGAGAAAACCTGACCCGTGTGATGTTTTCAGATGTTCCTGTTGTGCTCTTGTTGGATTGAAGTGGATGCAAACATGGATTATTGATAATGGAAACTATCAATATTTCAAATTAAAATTCCATGCTGCAATAAATTATTTTTTTAACAGTGAACTGGAACAGTGTGTGGTGTTTTGGGGAACTGGAAAAGAAATGTTGTTCTTTTAATCTAAAACGATATATATGGTTACGCTGGTTCTACCAGAAAGTAGTTCCTCTTCCTTTGTCTTCTTTAATAAAAAATATTTCAAGAAATGTACATTATACAGGCTGATTATAAAAATTGATGGTATGTCTGTTTCCCAGAAGTGATGCTGGAATTTCCACTTGTAAGTGGTTGCATTGTAGGTTATAACCTCCACTCCAAACATGAATATGCAGGTTAAACTACAATTAAACTGTGTGATGTTTATGCTAATAGCTAGGAAGCTAACAGTACAACAAATCTATGACTGACAACATAATGTCACATGGTTTGCAGGTATGTGTCTGCAAAACCTCAGTATAAGGGAAACCTTGCTGATGGATTTATGGGCTCACTCCAGTTTTGATTCATACTGAATAAAACATCTTCATTTAGTAACGATGGGGCCTGTTAAGACTGAGCAGACAAGAGGAAAAACCAGGCTAATAGTTTAGTGACAAGTCATTAGTCAGTTTGTTAGCTAAATGTTAGCTTTTACTGAAACAAAATGACATTTGCGTTGTATTTAAAAATATGATGTAGCACCCATTTCAACACAATAATTCAATGTATTAGAAGTGTTATTAAATGCTAAAAGGCTCTTGCTTGTGTGTTAAGGAAACATCTTTGGTCTACAGACTGCTGTTTTTAATGCATGAAATTTAAACAGAGGTGTGTGGTGCTAAGATGTCTCTGATACTTACAGCGAGGTATTTCACTACAATACAATCTGTTAAAAATTATCTAAAAATTAAAAAGTATATTCTGATTAATTGGAAAACGTGATGCTAATTTCGATTTTTTTTTTTGTCCATTATTAGGCGACATCAGCCCTATTCATTATTAGTTGTCTTGCAGGTCTGTCCTGAAACCTGATGTCTAAAGTGTGAGAGTTCTCCAGCATTTAGAAGTTCTTTGAATCTACAGTCACATTAGGGGAAACTGGATGGAGACCAAGGCACAACCAGAATTTTTTTAGCAAACGTGCAATGGGTGATGAACTGCACAGACTGACTCAGACTCAGCATCAGACCGTGACTGTTTGCAGACAGGTTGCCTCTTGCCAGCAACCCGTGCAGTCGTCTTGTGATTGCGTTGAGAATTCAATCCAGTCATCGGGTATCTGCCAATTCCTCCAATTCACAACGAGGATGTCGTCCTGATTTAAACATTAAATACATTTAAACTCCAAATATTTTAAGAAGATGCTACAGACAGCAACACTGAGGGTGTACATGATTTTATTTACACTTAAACAGTCCTGTAGATCTGGTCGCTGTACAGAACGTCAGAACTTCACCACTTCTAAAAGGACCTTTGCACATGTGTGAATACACTGTTATAAAATGTGATTTATACAAAGGGCAATTCAAATGTACATGGCCCAGAATCTGCAAAATCATTTATTTTTACAGTACTAATTTTTTTTAAAACACAACAGAAATCCACAAATGAATCACAGCTTTTCTAAGCTGATGTGTCATCTCCCAAATCAAAATTCACCAGTTAAAGAGATTTCCACACCTAAAGGTTTTTTTTTT
>VUQG01001317.1:0-21239 GCA_015106755.1 Etia nguti | reverse complement strand
CAGGGACAAAGACGTGCAACTTGTTAAACTTTTCCAGTTTTGCTTAGCCATGCCACAAATCAAAGACTTGGCTGATATTCATAGGACCTTTGTGATTTCAGAGTCAGAGGTCCTCCTTCAACCACTCTGCCTTACAAAGCTGGATTAACATCCTCACTAAGGCAGTAACAAATATATAGCAACAGAGGCAATGCACTCCAGGGTCCATTTGATTTTCTCCAACAGAACATCATACGGATTCTGGAACTGAAATAACCCCATAAGGGTTTCAAAAATTAAAACATGAACTTTATATTCAAATTAAAAGGGAAGTAGGCTCTTTGCAAATTTGAACATGTCCAAAAGTTAAATCTTTAGCAAATTCGATGGTGGATACAAACCTCAGGGTGTAAACATCTGCAGGTATCAAGCTAATACATTCATAAATCCCACTTTTTATAATAAAGTCCTCTTTTACTGTTTGTTTATGCTCACTGAAATAAGAATTCTTAATTAAGCTTTAGTCTGATACAGCACTAATAAAGCTGGCTAATGAGTGGATGTTACCAGAAAGAAAAATTTAAGCCTTTTCTCCAGATATGTTCCCAAAAGATTCTGGCATCCTGGCTGCTCGGTGGGTTTAAAAAAAGAATAAACCTGCATCCATAGACAAGCAAAGAAGAGGCAAGACAAAGCACAGGAGCCACCTTGAGGTGCAAGACATTAAAATGATTTGGATTATTGTATTAAACCGATATGGAAGCGGAAGGCAATGAGATTAAAGTCATTTGATTCTGCCACAGGCCTAACTGGCCACGTGGCTGCATGTGCAATAAACACTCGACTATGCTGTCATTAAATGAAAGGCGGGGCTTTACAGTTTGTACCATGAACACCAAGCTCTTCTCTCAACCTCCGCTAAGACTCATTGATATCTTTTATAGTTGGATAACTGTTACCAACAAAACAAGACTTCACTTTGGTTTTCCCTCCAGGTAAAGTGATATAGATCGATTGATATTTTATGTTGTCGGGTGATTGTTCACGCTATTTATCCCACACTCCACCCACAATCCATGACAGCACCATGATGCCGGTTAACAGCACCAGGTTCCTGGGCTTACAGACACTGCAGACACCACCTTCCTCATCAAAGGTGGACAGCAGCGCTTGCGCTTCCTGAAGCTGTCGAGATGAGCAACCCGACTCCCTCCTTCCCTCATCACTGCCCACAGAAGCACTACAGAGAGCAACGTCTCAGAACAAGCTTCAGAGAGTGCCGAGGACACCGGGTCAGGTTGCCAGGTCTCCTCTCTCACCTACACAGGACCACTCACCAGATCCTGCCTGCACAGAGCTGCCGACACGCAAACCGTTTACCCTCCTGCCCTCTAACGAACGCTATCGCAGCATCAAAGTCCTGAACTCTCTTTAAATACACACTATCACGCACCACAGACACACAGTCCAAGAACTGTTGTATACGCACTCTCTCACACAAAATCTCTCTGTAACTTCTGCTACTTTGTGCAATATTTTCAGTGTCTGCATAACATGAGCACCTATGTTTTTAATATTCATCAGTACACAGATTCACATATAGTGTCTAACCTTCTGCTGTGCAATATTTGTAGATTTTGATCTTAGCTGGGTATTCATGTATAATCACTATGTCTATAGTGCACGCTGTTCTAGGAGAAACACAGTTTTGTTCCACTATGCAGTCTTTGTCTGGCCAGCGTGACACATAAAGTTTACTTTGACTTTACATTTCAGTCTGCTGTTATCATCACGAATGAAGGAAATAACTGTGAATAACAAAAAACTATAAAAAAAAATGTTCAGTATTATTATCATTATTATTACTATTATTAGTACTATGGCTGATCACGTGTTTGCTGTTTAAAATATTTAATTTGAACTAATTCATACTGCTGTGAACTCTTACAACCCCAAATTCATCTCTTGATTCGGGTTAGACCACAAAAATGAATGTAAACAAATGTGACGCTCTGATGTGTAACTCAAACCAGCGACTGATGTGTTGGCCGTTATTTGTACAGCCATTGGACATCAAGTCAAGTTTCAAAGTAAAAAAACAAAGTTTTGGCTGATATGTTATCTTTTTTTTGTGGTTTTGTGCCTCATTATTCAACATTTGGTTGGATAATGAGGTGAAGGTGGAGGTGTTACACAAGCCTCACTGCTTCATCTATCATAGATTCTCTGCCATCCCTGTTAACCTCTTTAATTGACCTCTGATGCTGATTGGCTGCAGAAGGCTCACCTGTCCGCAACCTGCCCTCTTCCTTACCACCATGTGGCTTCCTATAGGGCCGGTAACACCTCTGTGACACTGATATGTACTCTGACAACAAACAGCCTGCTGAAGAAGACTAAAAGTGGTAGTTTTCATGAGGATGAGCTTAAAGCTCAGAAATCGTTTTTTGTAAACAAACCCCAAACATACCATTTCCTACATCAGCTCATCCCTCTGACAAGTGAAAAAAAATTACACTTGATCTGGTAATTAGGATATATGCTCTTCAGTACAAGAATAGATTATTGTGATCAGCATTCATCGCTCCATGAGAGGATCATCACATTCGCTGATTTAAAGTAATGAACATGATTGTTTTTTTCCAGTGAAATGTCCTGTTAAATCTGAACTGGTGTGAACGAGTGTGCAAGAATTTATGATAAGGTCTTTTACTTTTACTTCTGTTGTTTATGTTTATGAAAAAATGATTTTGTAACTCTGATGTTTATGGCTTAAATAGTGAAAAATAAATCCTTTGTAAATGCAGGATCATGTTTTTCCCATGTGTTTCAGAGAAGGGAAGGTTGACCATTTTTCCCAGCTTGGTCTTTAGTCATAAATACAGGACACTTTATTCATCATATTCATCTGATTTTGTTTCCCTCACTTGCCTCTCAGGTGTTGGCTTTACGTTCCTTCACTTTTCGCTGACAACTAGAAAGCTTGTGTATATATGGAATCTGTCTTCAAAATGTTGTAGATTAACTAATCGATGCAGATCTAATTAAAAAAGTTCCGTCTCATAAAGCATAGAAAGCTCACTGAAAACACGCCAAACACGTACTGCATCTTTTCCACACTGAGCGAAAACATTTTTCTGGGTTTAAAACTGCAAGACGAGAAGACGGCCAGTGACCACAGGACAAAGTCAAACACTGCACATAACAAAAGGACGGTACAATAAATAAGCTGACTTTGTATAAATAAAGTTCCAGTTAAAATATTGCTAATATTAGTTTTCATATGGTGAAATGATATACAATAAGAATGGTACATTTTGAAAAAAAAAATCCTTTCCTGTTGTGTATATACAGGATATCTGCATCACTGTCACTCATTCCCAATGAAATCTGTTGCGGCTCACTTGATAATGAATGGAGAGGAGCTTATGAATGCTGCATGTAGTGTTTCTGTCTTCATAGATATAAGTCTGTAAAACTTCAGGCTACATAATGCTGACCACAGTCACCTGTACCCCTATGAGCGCTTACAGAGTTCCCCCAAACACTCCCGTAGTGCACATTCGCGGTCTTCCAACTGGTTTCCTGAGCTAGTCTTAAAGCAACGATGAGGATGATGAGAGTTAATCATGGTGTGTTACGGTGACTCTTTACAAGTAAGGCTCTCCAAAAGTCCTGCGACACTCCATGACCCCTGTGCTCGGAGGACGGTCACAGTTGTGGGTCAGCTTCACCAGGTTGGGTGTAAGGCGATCGTACGCCAACTTGTACTCACGGTCGAAGGCGTCTGTGGGAAGAGGAGACATCGACCGCCAAATAACAAGTGGGTGGAGATTTTTTCTTAAAACATTTAAACATGTCGATCAGTTCATTAAGGCTACATCTAACTGGTGCATGCGCTCATTTACACTTTTAGCTCATTGAGGACACAATGAGGACTGGCCGAGCTAAACGGAGCAGATATTGGACTTGGAAACAAAACTCAAAAAAATCTTTAAAGTTCTAAAAATCTAATAAATAGCTCGCTAATACAATCGCTGTGAAGAACAGTGATGCTATATATACTGTTAGTTTCATTTATAGCTTATTAATACTTCCACCAAAGTTCAGGTTTGAATGAATTCATGCTGTTTTATGAACTTTACAATAGAGTTAATCAAATGAATTATTGACACACACACACACACACACACATATATATGTTATGTAAGAAAAACTCTTTTAAAACAGAAAACATACACATCCAAGACATAAACTTAATACTCACCAATATCAATGTTATCTTTTCCCAGAGCCACCAAGGACAGGAAGAGGATGTCCCTGTACAAACTCCTGAGGAAGAAAGGTGAGGTCACATGGGATCAGTATAAATGGCTGACGAGTGCTTTAAACGTGTATTTTTGAATCACTTTTTCCTAAACACAAACTGGCAGGTCTTTCTTCCTTAAACACATTAAATTAGATAAACAGACATGATGATCATAACGAGCAGAAGTACGGAACTTTGCTGCCTTCATGCAAACATTCAAGCAGGTGCTAAACAGTCATGCTGTCTCCCTTTTCCCTCTCAGGTCCTGTTACTGCAAGCCCATACACCCATACACTTCCCACTAACCCAACGACACTCACTTAGAGGACTGAATTTATATCAATCCACAGCTGAAAATAGTAGTAACTGCACGGCCTGTGTATTTTACACATAATAAATGCCTTATCACTGCATTTGTGGCCAATTTATGCTAAAATATAACTGGACAAGCCTTCAAATATAAATTGTCCTTATATGTGACTGAACAGTTGGCGCTGACCTTTGCCTTTTGACCCCGAGGGTCTGGCCCAGCAGCTGCAGCAGCTGAGCCATCGGGCGGCTGACGTCGTTCCTCTGGATGCTCTTCACCATACTGTGCAGCAGCTCCTCACTGAACGGCTTTTCTTCCTCTGGGACTGGCCGAGACACAGGGTAACCAACATCTGGAACACATGCACACACACACACTATTCGTCATGATTTTGCATCAGACATGTGAAAATAATTTCAATAATAGATCATCTGTGATGAGTAGGCTCTCTCTCTGACGAGAAGTACTTGGGGCTGGGTATCTGCAAGGCATAAAGTGGTACTACACTTTATGCAGGTGTTGAATACGTAAATCTAGTACATTAATATTATAATGAAAAACATGGGTTAAAAAGTGAATGCACAGTACATAATGAATGTAACCCGGCACTATACAAATTAGCAACTGATTACTTTACTTGTCATATATATTAAAATAAAATAATGTTAACTGTAGCTTTTAAGATTTAAATTTAAGAGTAATTATTTGTCATACATTACGTGTTTCCTTGTAATTACAGTCATTACAATCTGTTCTGCCAAACGGTACAGTTTCCCCTCAAAGCTTAACTAATTCACTTCAGAAACTCTGCAAGAAAACTACTACTCAACACCCTGTCATGAAGAATTGCTGCGTTTGTTGCTTTATACTTGACCAGTCTAGTTATCTTCTTTCTCTCTTCAGGTAAGTTCAAATTAAATTATAGTTAAATTATATATTATATTATAATAAGCTTATTATAACAGCATGGCCCACTGACTGTGTTTGAGAGTACATACATGTGGTAAAAATGTCCTTAAAGCAGAGCCCTGACTGCACATGTGCACCTCTCCGCTATTCTGCTCTCTATTCTCATGTTTATGTCTCCGCTGTGCTGCACGAATAAAATTGAAAACAGCCCCCGAAATAGACTTCAAACAGTTACCATAACATTACAATACATGCAATACGATTGTTCACTGATATTTCTCATTTATTCTCAGCACAGTACTGCATTATTACTGCTCCTACCTACATACCGCTTAATCTTTTAATATAAAAAGATGAAAGTTTTATAATATATGTAAACATATCCAGGCACAAATATTACATTCATATTTTGCCTTTAGTTTCATATAAGTATTTCATTACTACTGATATAGTCAGGGGTGCACATAAGTGGTCCGCAGGTGCGCCTGCGCTGTCAAAATAAAAGAAAGAAAGAAATGTCAGGAGTCCGAACCGCAAAAGAAGCACGTATTCTCGGAATTTCCGAGAATACGCGCTCCACATTTCTTTGGGGGTGGAGGAACACCAAAGTAATTGCTTAAAGGAGCTTGCTTCTTCGACATCTTTAAGAGTTCTAAATAAATGTCTGTCCTCCTCCAGAAAATCTTATGTACGCAAACACGCGTTGCAACTTCTTATCTGGTGCGCGTCTTTTATTTTGACAGCGCATGCGCACCTGTGGACCACTTATGTGCATCCCTGTGCATAAATATAAATATAAATACGCTGATCTAGTAAAGTAAGGAGAACAAGAAAAGTGACTGGAGCTCTGCATTCAAGCATAAAGTGATACTGGTCTATCTGAAAATCCTTAACAACAAACTTTTTTTCTTTAAGCCATGCTTATGAAACATTATCTGAACTCATGCAACCAAAAGCAACCAATGCACTGAATGTTATTTGTATCTTTTGCACAGCATATCTATCTAAAAGCAAGCTGTCAACATGCCCTACTGCTGAGAATCCAACAGCTTCAGAGTCGTCAATCAAGGCATCACCTGCAAAGTCACCTCGCCAATCTCCGCAGTCAACAGCTGACTGTGGAGCACCACAACATATCTCCTTGTTACCACATTCCCATCTTAAAACTCCCAAATCTTCAGCTAATGTTTCAGTTACGACTAGTAGCAGGTCGCCAATCTCAGAAGAGCATCTCTCCCCTCCTCCATCCATATCATTTCCCCTTAGGTCTACTTTCACAGTTTCGTCATCCAGCTCCACTGACTCAACCTTATTGCCCAAAGTGAACCATCCGGCCCCATTAGAGAAATGCTCGGACTCAGCTCTCTTGCCAGATCAACCCCAGTCTTCCCGGTTATTTGTAGAGCCAATTTCCTCCCCAAAGATTTGTGAATCACCAAGAAGCAATCTGATGTCCCCAAAGGATGCCCAGCATTTCTTATGTGACCCAGAATCTCTTCTATCAGATAATCAACTCCAGTTGCCTTTGTCCCCTAAGACTACAAGTACACACTCACCAGCAAAATACTTGGAACCAGCTCAATCACAAATAAGTGCTGTGGCTTCAGAAACCCTGTCAAAGTTATCTCTATTTGATGCAACCCCTCCAGATGAACACTCTACATATAGGTCAACTCAAACATTTGAGGATGCTCCAGTTTTTAGGTCTGTTGAAACAGAGTCAACTCAGTCACAGGATACAAATTATATCCCATCATCATCTCTCTTAAAAGTCACCCAAAATAATGTTTTTGCTGTTAAAATGGATGAAGAAGAGAAGTTATCAGTAGGTAAGTGAAGTGCAGTAATGTGCCCACTCTGGTATTTATCTTTGTGTGTGCCTGTGGGTGTACTGATGGTGATGAGCAACAATTAGACACAATATTTACTTTCTTTTCTTAATGAAAGTATTGTTAATGGGTGCTAAATTAACTATTTATTAAGAGTGGTTTGTATTTAAACTGCTTTCGTATGATTACATTATATTACATTGTTAGAAATCGTTGTTGCAAATAAATGGACTCAAATTATGACTGATAAAAAGCTTCTTTCTGACTGTCAAAGACAAAACAGTTGGTGAAAACAATCTTTGTGTGGTTTCAGCTCATCTTCAGTTCTCTCGCATGCTTATCATGTCATGTCAGTTTTGTTTTTCTATAGTTCTTATTCTTGCAGCTATAAATTAACTTGGCAAACTACTCTGCGATGATGTGTTTGACTTTAACTACAGATCTACTCTTGATTCACTCTAACAAAATGCGAATGAGATGAGAGATTTAATTGTTACCTTATCTTGTGAAGAAGCATTTCCAATTTACACCTCATACAATTAACAGCTCTCAGATCATGTGATATGACATTTCCACCTCAGCTTTAATGGCAAAGGAGGGTTTGGTACAAGGTCACTCGCTAACAAGGTTGAAAAGCAGAGTTAAAGGGCATGCGTAACAAATACTTTCCAAATAACTGGGTAATAGAGGTTAGAAACTATTTCGAGCGAGTAATAATTACATAGTCTGATATTTCTGTTTAAAGTCTGCCTGGATGCAAAGGCAAATGCATTCTCTATATGCCCCACTTCCTAAATATTGTTTCCACTGCATAACTACAATTTGTACAGAGAGAATACTTCTATTATGAAGTCTATTCCTTAGAAATTGATTTGATACATTTTGCATTTCAAGGCATTTGCTGAGATTTCTCGAGACCAGACAATAATGTCTGGGGAGTCAGATTTGGATTACAAATACGAGAAAGAAAATAGGAGAAATAAACGTCCATGTTTATGGATGGGGAAGCACAGGTCTTTGCAGTAAAGTGATTCCTAATAGAACACTTTGTCATGCCACAGTTTGAACACAATTCTCACTGGTCAGGCAGTTTATATGAATAAACTGCTTGTGGATCTTAGCAGTAATGGCTTTCTTTTATTCCACTGGGCTGTCAAAGCCAATTTAGATCCAGCCATAAAAAGTGTTCTTTTTCTTTTTATTAGTATTGATTAGAGTTTAGTTTTTAAGTAAATACCTGACATAAAGCTAGAACAGACAGGAAGGTAATTACACAGCAGAGAATTGCCCTTCCCTCTTAGAGTACTTTCAGTGAACTTCATAGTTAATGTCATGCATCTCGATGTGTACAGATGTATGCCTGCAACAAATGGTTGGAAAGATAGGAACAGACTTTATTTGCTGTGCGCATTTATATGAATATCACTACACATTTAATACTACTACTAACCAATTAACTCTTATAACTGAACAATTAACTCTTATAACTGAACACTCAAAGATTTATGCTCAAAGTAGTATTTTGAGCTGTGTAGGAGTATCTACACAGTTTAAAAGTAAAGTAGTTATTTTATTTTAGTTTTTTACTTACTCTTTTTGTTTGGGTCTATGTGTGCACACATTACAGTCCCAGTCCTGAATGTGTATGTAATGGTTATGGTTTGCTAAGTGCAGTTTTCTTCAGAAAAATATTACTAAAAGACTTTGAATTTGACTAAAGTCTGGGCTGTAAGTTCATAATGGCTTGTTCTGTCAGATCTGTTCGTGGTATTACTTTTAGTTTTCACACCTGCCTGTTCATCCATCTTCTCAGTGCTTTCCTTTATCATTTAGATCCTTCTGCCACTTACTGTAGCTTCTCAGCTGGTGTAACTCTAAAAGCTTGCTTCATCAGCTTATTAAAGCTTAAAGGCCCTTTCATATGCAACACGACAATGGCCCCCTTGTGTTCTGAGACCCATTCTTTTCTACGGTTTGCACCATACATAGCCAAGTTTCCTGCTGCATCGAACAAAGTGCAGTTCAAATGCACCAGCTGGGAAGCACTCGTGCATGCTGTTGTCACCACAACATAGTGTGACATACGTTCATGTGACCCATAGAAATGCAAAAGGGATGTATATGTAAAGACTATGAGCACCCCTTAAAAAAATGGCATAGTACAACCAGAGCGCAGCAGCCAAAGCAGCGCCATGTGAAAGGGCTGTTGTAGTTTTCCGTGCATCATAGAGATGAAAATCTTGCTGCAGTGGTTTGAGTCATAATAAACAGTTGTTAGTCCAGCATTGTTTGGATGACAATAATTCTGTAATAATAATAATGATAAAGATATAGCATTTTAGATCAAAGTCATAACTTAAAATAAACCTTTCATTCTCTAAACATGTATTCCTGGATTTTCTCCTGAAGACAGTGGCGATGATATGTCCAGTGATAGCCTGGGTCTGGATCCACTTGAAGAAGATACTTCAGATGAGGATTCACAGATGCAAGGGTGTTTAATGAGAGGGAGCTCCAGAGAAGAGAATCCTGCCATATCTCATCTAGAAGATTCCTTTGTTCCTGCAGAGACAGAAACAACAAAAGATTTGCAGACTGATAAGTCAGAAGAGCTGTCAGAACTATCCATGGTAACATATTACTGTATTCCCAATTGCCTTGGATTACAGAGCTGTCATTGCATTATTTTCTCTGAATCAAAAGTCTTCTCCTAATGAAGGAATATTATGCAAATTGCAAATGGCTGAACTTTGTAAGTGGCTGCCAAATTGACAATCAGGAATGAATACAAAAGAGATTTGTCTTTATGCTGGTGTAACTTGAACCTTAACCTACTAACTTTTTAACCATTCTATTTGCAACCATTGTTTCTGTGTGACTCATTAAATTGTCCAATAATGACCTTAACTGAGACATTTTTCAGCCACAATATTAAGCGAGAAGTTTTTGATGCAGAGGTGCAATCTCTAATTTTAGCCGCATAGAGATTTTTACTGCATGAAATGAGTAATCTTGTATAACCTCCTTTGCTTCGCATAAGCGGTTCATTGCTGACAAATAACTGATTGAATTAACAAATGAGTCATTCTAGTCATCCACACTGAACTTTATCTGGGAAATATCTTGAAGCTGAGTAATAAAAGTTTTTGAAGTTCATTACACTAGACATAATCACTGCATTGAATGAGAAGGCTTCAACGACATACAGTTAGTTTCTTATTGTAGCTGACCTGATCTATTAGATAACATTTGTATCACACTAATTACTTTACATTATTCATCTATAGCTCAGAGACATCTAAAGCTGTGGTGTTAAAGGTGCAAACCATTGAGGGAAGAAAAGAGTAACAGAGTGGATTAAAAAGGCAGTGCTTGAATGGTCCCAAATGACTTATCAGCCATTTAATGGTATGAATCCTTTATACTGTGACAGAGGAATGAAAAAAAATAAGGAGGGTAGTGCTTTATTAAAAAGCTGGAATAAAATGAGGCTCATGATTGTAAAGATGGTGGTTATCTGTGGCCTCTGGACCTGAATCAAACTGCTCATAAAATGATTAGATGGTATGGTATGGTCTTTTTCTCACTCCCTCTTTTTAGACCCATCTCTTTAGTCCTCTGTGTATGTTTTTCACTCTCTCTCTCTCTCTTTCCTTTGTTCAATCTTTTTCTTTCCTTCTGCCCCTTTCTTTTATTTTAACTTTACTAACAGTCGGCTAGTTTTATAGTTCAGGCAGCTAGTCATCATCCTTCTTATTATGAGGAGCTATTGGTCTGCACAAAGAGATCTCAAGGTTTTTTTTTCCCCCTCTTTTTGCAGCACAGTATCATTGTATTTGGTCTCTTGCTGTTTCTTTGTGTTGTGTTGCCTCTCCTTTCTTTTACCCTGTCTTCCTCTTGTCATTCTCCATCCTTGCTCATTTCTTGCTCTGTGTGGCACTATTCCCACATGCCTTTCTTTCTATACTCTCCCAGTCCATCTGCAATGTCTTGCAAGGCTAGCATGCTAATGCATCAGATCTAATCTTAACTAAACAGAGCTTCCACATTTTCTTCTGTCTCACAGGATGACACTTGCAAAGGGACGACAGCGAACCCACCGCACTATTCTGAGATGCTCTCGCCAGCTCCACGGGTTAATTAAAAATCAATTCATCAAGTTTGGATGAGGGACCAGTAGAAGACACTAGCTTCTTTATATGTATTTGCACATTCTAAACAGAAAAATACAAATTTAACATGCTTACCTAGCTTGAAGTTAAATTCATATTGTTTGCCCTCTTAGTTTGTCTTTTTGGACTGATTCAGGAAGGACTGTATTCTGTATTCCACTGTACGTTACTCTCTTTCCATGTCTCTGCGTGTATCAACTTACTATCTCATCCTAACATGACCTGTTTTTTCTCATTGTTTTCATTTTGTCATTCCCCTTTTTACTGCTTCCCCCCTTACTCCTTCCATCCCCCCTTCTCCTGTGTTCCTCCATCTGTTTGCGTATACCCTCAGGTAATGCACAACCAGAGTGCTGGGTCTGGATCAGAGCAGTTCTGTGATCTGCATGGGTTTTCGCCTCTAGGTTTGGATATGATTGCCGGTCAACCAGAGACACCAGAACATGCACACTGTGACCCACTTCACACATGCCAGTCTCCACTGCGTGATTCAGACCCAACAGGTAGGTTAAAAAGGGAAAGTCTTTTAATGTGTATGGATAGTGTGCTTGAGATTTTATGCTTCAATTTCTTCAATTGCCATCCTGTTTTCATTTAAACGACATCAGAAAGTGTGGTTGATGGTATTGTGCTTCATGAGATTAGATTGTGAAGATTACCTCTGTGTCCAGCTCTTGCCTGGAGATACTTTCCAATTTGTGAGCGTTATTCATGTCACTAAGGCCTCATAATAGGATTTAGAACAAATATGTAAAAATGTAGAGCTTACAAGACACATGAAAATGAGTTTTAAACCCAGAGGAGTGCTGGCTGCTTGGTGAAAAACGAGAGATTGGGGACAACACTGATAATTTACTGCTGGTGGGTCCAAAGGGAGCTTTCCTGTGATGCCGTTTTGTTTTGTGTTGTATGTGAGTGTGTGCAGGCCTTTGTTTTCAAATGTTTTGAAACCTGTGTGCTTCTTTCTACCTATATTAAGCTCCTCACTTTTCTTTAACTTTAGGAAAACACAGGCTCACGCCTAATTCTACCTGCCTAAAATGTCAATATTTCATCACAAAGACTCACAAGTCACAAAGTAGTAATAAAGCCTGCATCCTTGATGCATCACAGAAATTTTACTTTAGTTTAAGAGGAACTTTAACACACAGAAAGCTATAAAAGTAACGTATTGTGATGATGTTACAACCAAATGAAAGTAAAGTGTCTAATCCTGTTCAAATACACACATCAGCCACAAGATTAAAACTACTGACAAGTGAAGTGATCATCTCTTGTATTTTTTTGACAGTGCATTTTCCTGCTGGGGTACTATGGAAGTGGGTATTTATGTAGTTGTTACTGTAACATGTATCCCACCCACCTAAGCATTGTTGGACCCCTCACAATGACATCAATACACACCGGCATTGGCCTCTAGCAGGACAATGTGGCTCATCACACTAGAAAAACTGTCCTGTAATCACTCAAGGCACACAGTAAAATGGCCATGGCATTGATTCATCAGATCCTACACCAACAGAGGTAACAAACCACAACCCAGAGGGCCCAATTAATCTTCTGCCAGTGTAATGATGCAAGCCTCTGCAGGATACCCCAAGACCTCCCCTTAACAGGACAGAGGTGTTTTGGTGGAACCAAGACAATCTACTGAGTATTACTCAGGTGGTTTTAATATTGAGGCTAACTAGTTATGGTTGCATAGTCATGGTATGCAGTGAGGTTTGTATGTAATTGTAATTCATATTGCTTATATAATATTTATTTATTACCTATCACTGTCATTTGCCTTTGGGAGAAGATGTGGACTTTTATCTCCTGCTTTTGGTGTTTATTTCTTGTTTATTTCACCTTCCCTTCTGTAACAAAATGGCTTTAAAAATGTTGCACATTAACTGCAGGTGGTAGACCATGCTGTAGCCACTGAGAAAACTGCCTTCTGAGCATAGCATTAATGTTCTATTTCTAATGGCAATACGGACATTTGACATGCTTTAACACTAATTATTCGTAAATTGGATATGTGTTTATGCCTCCCGCACTGAACATCATAACATGTGGAAGTCTAGCAGCCACATACAGTAATTGAATGCCATTCTGTAATTTATCAAATCACATAGTTCTTAGTATACCTTGTACTCATGCATTTCAAACAGGAGTCAGTGTTTTTCAGCAAGCATTGTTTGCTTATCCCAGAATGACCCCATCAACATTTTCCTTCATGAAGCGTAAACGGCCAACTCTCTGCAGTTTCATTGTCGAGCCTGCGTTAAATGAATAGGGTTGACAGTGAGAGACTCCCACAAGGGCACCGCTAGCCTCCTCGCACCATGCAGCCAACCTCTCGTCAAATCCCGCACTGTCTCTGCCACCATCGTTAAACCTCCAAAGTTAATGAGAGAGAAAGGTTAGAAAGGAGGAATATCACCTTGACAACACTTCACACTCATTTATGTCCTTCCATCCCTCCATCTGTCTATTCTGTTTTTATCTTATTTCCTTTTTTTCGTTGGCAAGACTGCAATCCAACAGGTTTTATATGTCTGCTGCTCTACAGTTTCACCCTGCTGTCCCTTTTTCCGTACTCCCTGTCACCTCATCAGTCAGAAAATTAGGTTGTTAGTGTGCAGTTTCTGTCAAAATGTGCATCGAGTCCAACAAAAGGAAAGACAGAGAGAGTCAGGCAGGCAAATAGGAAGGATAATGACCCATACACATACACGTGCACACACACACGCACACTAAACACACGCAGAATGGTACCTTTAAATGTATGTGTGTTTTCCAAACAAGCTTCAGCCTTTTCCATTTTCTTTAGAGATGACAAACTGTTATGTGACCGCTTGCACTTTCCCTCTTATTTATTTTCAGCTGATTTTGAGTAGTAAGTATGTTCTCCAGTCAGTAGTATTAATCAATTAATTAATTAGCTGACCACAGGAGAGAAAGCTGAAAACAGCAGTAATTGCATTGCAGCTGTCAGGACTGGTTGAGCAGCTTGTTAAGCAATATTTGTTTAGTACAGTTACTGCTGATAAATAGACAAATGGGTTATTTTATCAAATTAATTTACTTGAATTAATCTATATAAGTCACACAGGCTAATATATTGTGTTATCTCCTTACAGCAGTGTGTGTGTGTTTTCTTTTGCCTTGTTTTGTCAGTGCTCTGTTAGCCTGAATGAGTATTTAAATCTGCAGAAGCCTTTGAAGGGGCTCATTCGTGTGTATGCGACAGTATTTGTGGAACAACACCTCATAAAAATCCTAAAATTGATTTTGCATCCTTTAATTATTATGAACTACAATTAATAAGTACCTTTGAAATACCACATTTTATGAACTATTAATGATTACAGTGATTTGTATGCTTAACAATTACAGTGTAAAAAATAGTTTTACTTTAGTTATTAAACAAAAATGAAATAAATGTATTTTGCTTTGTCATCTTGCAAGTTTTATAGTCTGCTGCATTCATATTCAGTCAAAGCCAAAATGTTTTTCCATGTGGTAGTGCTGTAGAAAGGTCACAAATTAGACTTAGATAGCAAAGAAAATCCATTGCAGTTTCCAATTGCCTGCTATATGTCCAACCGATAGCAGCGTGACAGTGAATGATCTGTCTCTTTGTATTTCGTACATCTTGGATCCAGATATTCAGAGTCCTTTTTAAAAGCATGTAAAGGACAATATCAGAATGTGAAAGTGTCGAGATGATTTTTTTTTTTAAAGAGCAACTGCAAGAGAAGAAGAAGTATGCACTATACTTCTTCTCTCCCCCCCTTTATGAATTCAATATATGTATGGCTGTTCTGAGTGAGGTTTGCTATGACCTGTCTTTAACTTTTCCTTTCACTCATTTAGGGTTACAAAGTTATGGGTTAAGCAGCAGCTTCAGAGCTTTAAATGAGGAACACCTGGTTTTCGGTGTGATGAAGGACAACCACAGGCAGCCAACTGGAATTCAGATTCACTCATCCAGGACAGGAGACGTATCAGCAGATGAACTGGGAACATCTGGTGAGTGGAAGTTTATTTGTGCTGTCAGGAGTGCTTGTGTGTATTTTGTTTGTGTCTATGTGAAGATTTTCAGGTACACAGAGTTCTTTTTGTTATTTATTTATTTACACACACCAAACTCGATTGCGCACACAATTAATACACTATATCTTTGCATATAGAAACACTATTTCACTGTTTGTGCTGGTTGTGAACAGACACACTTATATTATCCACTTATACTGAACACATACACATGCAGGAATGAGAGTTGGTCCAGGAATACATCCTTTCATCTCTTCCACACAAATACAGGAAACAGTGCCTTAATCTCTTTATGCTGATGCATATTTGCACACACATAAACCTGAAAGACCAGAGAGTAAATTGTTTTATTCAGTGAGATTTCTAATTCCCTCTCGGTGTTGATCAGGTCTCTGTATTATTTTGCTTCGCTCACTTCTTTCCATGTTGTCAAACTATTTAAACCTGCTTTCGTAAGTCTTTTTTAAATTAACCTTATCCAAGAGTTCCAACTCTTGAGGCCCACATAATCTACACTCAAGTAACGGTCTTGTCAGATTGAATGCTTACACTTAAGTTCGAGGAGTACATTAGTTAAAAACAATAAATAAAAAAACTTTGAAACATATTAAACTATTGTATCAAAATGAGCGGGCAACATTTTTTCTGTATTTTCAATTCATAAGGGAACCTAAGCACTGATGTTTCGGCAAGTTCCCTCTCAGAGTACTTCCTTGTGCTGTTTTGTCAGTGTGCCGCTCCAATGTGCTGTCTGACAGCACACAGAAGAAGGCTTCTCGCCAAAACATCTGTGCTTTGGCTCCCTTGTGCCATTAATTAATGTTTTAAAATAGCACTGTGCCCCTGAGCATGTTTGTAAGTGGGGAACTCTTTTTAAAGTTCACAGCATTTGGTTTCCTTTTTTTTTTTCCTCCATACTTTACCGTAGTGTGTTCCATACAGCAGTTATACCTACAGTACAATTATAATACTATATCACATGAAAAAGATGCATATGTTAGATATTACATCTCAATTTGTTTTAAGGCTATTAACATATCCAACATACAGTCCGTACAGAAAGGAATTATTCAAATCTGACCTTCCAAAGGAACGCTTGAGTGATATCAAAGTTCAGTCTTCTTCATTTTACACTTCATACATTTTAAATCTGGCACAGAGATTTATCAGTAGCAGAAATCTAAATATGTGTGCGCCATCTGCTTTAAAATTGAAATAAATCGAGTCTAGAGGTATGTGTCTGTCCACATGTGTTAGAAGCACTCCCCTGCATGCATCATTCTTCCCATGCTGCTTAGTTTGACAGTGCAGGTGTTTGTGATGCACTAAGTGGAGGTTCTGTGCCAGTTGAAAGACAGAGGCAGACACTGAGAGTGGGTGGAGGGAGGGCGAGGTGAGGAGACAATGGAAGATTGAAAGACTGAAAGATTTAACACTGAAGCTGAAACTGGTTAGACAGCACGCAGCATGAGGAATCAGTGTGCTGCAGACACACATACACACCCACACTATCATAGCTTCTCAGTGGGGGCCTCAATGTAATTTACAGTGAGCAGGTGGAGATGGATGTTCAATCTGATTCAATTTGATGTGGCTCACACAGGAGTGGGATGAGACACCACTCATTCCACTGACAGTCGTGATCGACCCTTTTTTCTTGAATCCTGAGCAACATACCATCTTCTTCTTACCTTCTCCATTCTTCCTCTACACCTGTTCTTATCTACTTCTTACACTCACTCTCT
Source organism: Etia nguti (assembly GCA_015106755.1). NCBI lineage: Eukaryota > Metazoa > Chordata > Actinopteri > Cichliformes > Cichlidae > Etia > Etia nguti. The sequence goes on along the minus strand of VUQG01001317.1, from coordinate 3,942 downwards.
GTGTAGCTGTTTTCAGAAAATACCTTTTACAGTATAGCCTCATGATCATCATTCCATCCTTCCTTATACACAGCTTATGCATTTCTTTACCCATTTCCCCGTTTGGCTTTTATTCCATATCTGGTTTTGGGCTGTCTGGCAAGTACGCATTAACTCTTTCGCACTGTCCGTCACCAAACCTCTCATTCCTTGTCCCCTCCTTTTTCTCGCTGTTTCTTTATTCCCACAGTGGACTCAGAATTCTCGCCAGTATTTCGTCCATTGTCCCAAGCAGCCAGAGAGATCCTGGAAATCTGTAATGTTGACCAGATGGGCTGTGAGGACCCTGACCTGGAGACCGACACAACCACACGTGCTCTGAGCAGTCTGGAGCAGGAGCTAAGACTCATGGCCAAGAGCACAGACCAAAAACCCTCATGTATGCAATCTCATATACATGGTATAGCTATCTGTGATCAGTATATTATTTTACAGATCATGATCATAGAAAATAATACAGTAAGTGTTTGAATGAATTATAAATTACAAGTGTGATTTTAACCATTAATTCTTAACCTTTCTTAAATATTTCCCTCCCAAGCAGGCACTCCAGGTCCTGGAGGTACTACAGAACACAGTGGAAGTCAGGATGAGTGCAGGAATCCCTCTTCCATACGGTTTGTAACACACATCCTTAAATTTGATTACACTCATGCATTTTAATTGTATTTGTGCGAGGATCACATTAAGGATGAGCTTATCATAAAGGGGGTATATGTTTTTGTTGTTAGTTGACCTGGAAATGCTTAGGCAGTTGTTCAAATGTCCATTTGATGTTGATATCCTGAAAGGCAAATGTGAGTTTCTCCAGTGTGCGAATCAGACAGTGAAGTTTCGTACCTTCCTGTTTTCATACTGTGTGCGCGTGTGTCTTTTCACCATGGCCACCTTAGAATCTCACCCCTTACACTTTCTCACACTCCACTACCATTCCAGTGGCCACGACAGGGGGTAATCCCTCTTTTTTTTGGTACTCCATCAATGCCTCTCGCTGTCGAATATGTGGAGTGTGTAATGGATCGTTAGCAGCAGAACAACTTTAGCTTTGACAGCATGTTGGGTATCCAGCCTTAATGTGCTGCTTAATGTGAGTATGTGTGTGAAAAGAGAGAGGAAGTGTGTCAGTGTGGTTTTGTATATCAAAAACTGATTCTGAGTATGTGTGCCTGTGCATTATTGATGTTTTTTGTGTTTGTGGAGCGGGCATAATCTGCGCTAGAGGCCTTGTGCTGAGCAGAGCACTGTGAATATCACTTTGAGACGTGTAATAAACGGATTAACGCATACTACAGTGAGAGCTCCCAAAACAGCTCCTTACATCCTAAAACATACACAAACACACACTTAGGATGGACTTAATCTGGCTACTTTGGTTCAGCTTCACAGGTATCATGTTGTTTTTGTTTTTTATAGGCAGCTCTTATGCTTCCACCCTCACCTTTGCAAATACTGTCTCATTTTCCTCCTAATATGCAGATTGGGTTCTTGTGACATTGTCCAATTAATTGAGTATTCAGAAACACTGGATTTTCATGATGATAGGATCTTGTCATGCAGTTTGTTGACACAGCTGTGGCATTATTGTTTTATTAGGTACGGTGTGTTTTGCCAGTTCAACTCAGAAAGTTTTTTTTTGTATAGGGTCAATGAACCGTCTTCATGAGATGCTGTTCCTTCAGACCCCGTTGACTTCAGAGTAAATGTATGTAAATGGATTTCAGCTGTAATGTAGCTTCTGCTGCAAAACATATTGAATAATGGTATAATCAGGAAAACTTGAGTGCATTTTTGCATATAAAATATGCATTTGTTTTAATAAATATTCCAGTAATAGTATACAGTATGTACATGCCAAGGTACACCCACACAACACAATAGCGAATGCTGTCACAGCATATTATGGGCAGTCTGTGTGCATAGACAACTATTTATCATCTGCTCTGCTTTTACTCAGCTGTTTCCAGTTGCTTGGCAGGCGTGCGCCACAGTTGGTGAATTGTGAGAACTGAATATCTGCTTTTGCTTTATTAGTGGTTACACTATGAGTCCAAACCTAAAACCTACTCCACGTTTTGCAGCTGTATGGGGGTGCAGCAGCATGTACAAATCATGCTTGTCTTTGAGATCTTATTAGAGCAGTTTTGGTTGTGAAACAGTCTGTGTTAGAGCTGTGCCATATCATAGCCGTGAGAATGCCAGTATGCATTTTGGCATGATATTAAAGTGTCATATGGTAATATCTTTGATATAGCGACACCTTGCATTTATGTTCCCTCGCGTGCACTACAATGAAACAAACCCAGACGTGTCTAAGAGCAAGAGCTCTGTGCGTGCCTCTGATGACAATATAGTGCATAAAAAGGGAGCTACATAAAAAGAACCACTGACAAAACAAAGTGATTTGCAAAATATGCATGAAATATAATAATTGTTGATAACTGTTGAGTACAATCAGGCTATGAAAGCACTCTAGGCGGAGATACTAGCAGCTGGTGAAGTGAGACCCAAAAGTAAACAACTGAGAGTCACTGTAGCCCTCGATAGCTGTGCTTCATATGACAGGAAGAGCAAAAGGTGGATGGAAATTACTGGTGGGTTACATGGTGATAAAGGAGGGCTTAAGTGGTTAAAAGCTCGACCCAAGATACAACATCCCAGGTAGAAAATATTTTTCAGTTTTGTTATGTGACAATACTGCACAGCCTCTAGTAGAGTTACAACGTTAAGTTGTTGTTAAACTAAAGTGTTAAGCAGTTATGTTATATTTATCATGTTTTTCTATAACGCATACATCTTAATGACTGTTTTTCTCTAATTTTACACAGGGTCAAAAGTATACAAACAGGCTCAAATATAAAAATATATTCAAAGTTACATATATTCAAAGTTTCAATGGTCTAACTGTTGATTTGAGGTGAAGTAGAAAAACTTAGATGTTGTCCTCCTTCCTCATTATTCCATTTGCTTTGTGCAACATACCAGTGCCACTGAAAGAAAAACAACACCTAAGTGTGATGCTACCACCACCATGCTTGACAATTGGTACAGTGTTCTTTGGTTTGAAGGCTTCATCTTTACTCCTCCAAACATACCTCTTGCTCTTGTGGTGAAATAGCTCAAACGTTATCTTGTCTGACTATAAAGCTTTTCTCCAGAAGAAATTTTTTTGTCCACGTGGGAAGCTGAAAATTGCAGTCCAGCTTGAAGTTGTCGATTTTGAAGCTCTTAACCCTTTGAGTCAATAGCAATGTAAAACTTGCTTCACTGTGGACAGTGATGCTGGTTTTCCAGCAGTTTCCAATTCATGGCAGGCTTGAGCCTTGTGGTGATTTTTGGATTTTTCTTGAACATACAAATCAATTTCCTGTCATTTATAATGATGGCAGTTTGGGTCTTCTTCCAAGCGTTGGCAAACTTATGACACATCTGGATGACTTGTACTACTTCACAGTACACTGTAATGTTTGAAGTTCGAATTAGCTAGTATGTGTCATCAATCACAGTAGTTCATTGGATAAGAAGGATGAAAAATGCCCTATGTTTTGTTTGTATTAATAAATTCTTCTGCAAGCTGCACATTTGAACATGCAATATTGTTATGGTTTAAGTCTGTGAGTCGCATCAAACATCTGAGAACAGGGCTCTAGACTAACTTTTTGCCAAGGTTGCACTGGTGCACCTAACTTTTTCTCTTAGGTGCACCAGCACAAAAGTTAGGTGCATCCAAATTTTTCAACCGCATCGCTTAACCCCACTGTTTTACATGTTCACTTAAAAAAAAAAAAAATGCTGTCCATACAGACAATATTGATTTGTAAATGATTAACTAACAATCTTGTCAACACAAAGTTCTTTATTTGGAGCACATTTCTACAAAAAATATAAGTTACTGTATAGTTCTTG